>LLEY01000204.1:0-96726 GCA_001414485.1 Calycina herbarum | reverse complement strand
GTTTTTTTTTTTTTTTTTTGCATTGAGATACCCCGATTCTGAGGGACTTGCCTATTTACTATTTGATCTGAACAAAAAAAAACCATATCAAAAGCATCATTCATTCCATCTCCCACTCCCTTCATTTCACCTCGTTCTCTCAGCCTTCAGGGAGCTCTTCGACCCTGGGAAATATGATACTCTTGCTATCCTTCAAGTGAGGGGTTTCTCTTTCTCCTTGTATCACACCCACCTCATAAAATTCCAAGCACCTCGGCCCCCCGACGACGACCACGTAGGATCTTCTTCACATGTGCTGGTGTGTACATATGCTGGTATGCACGATCCCCCGATCTCCGTGGATTGTTACCGTATGTTGTACGATGTTATACATGAATTGACTATATCTGGACGAGGGGTGGCTTTGTATTGGGAGGAGAAGTTGCTTGGTATTGAATGTAGTTCTAGGGGTTGCTACCAGTCATGGAGTTGTGGAGGGAGTTTATTGGCGGTGTCGGTGTGGGTTGTGGGAGTGCCATGTCTTGTCCCGCTCGCTGATCATTGTGTGGGGGAAAGGGCGCTCGAAAGGGGTAAATTATGGGTATGCGGGGGTACCGAGGTGGTGGGAATGATTGGTCTCGCATTTCTGCGAGTGCAGATGTGATAGTGGCTGCTTCTTAGGGACGTAGAGGGTGTTGTGAATTGAGGGGCAGGAGATGGTTCCGAGGTGGTGGGAATACTTATTTTGGGTTTCCATGTGCGGATTTTTATTTTGGTTTGTTTTGTTGAAAATGTGCTAATTGAGAAATTGAGGAGGTGCTTTGATTTCTTTTTTTGGGTGGGTGGAGGAGGGGCACAAGGGCAAGTACTGTACACATCAGCATTACGGGTGTTGAGTTGAGTTTGGATGTTACTTCATTACTCCAAGGGGCAATTGAGTCACGATCTATTTACATACCTTCGTGATTGCTATGCCTTATAAACTAGTCTAGTAAGTGTATTGGATTGAAGCGACGCATTGAAGAAGGGTGAATTGAGTGAGAATTTAGGTCTTATTCTAGTCCTGAGAACAAGTTTCAATTTCTGTGTAGGTGGAACATTCATCAAAGATTGTAAGTGATGCTTGAGGGTATGATGTACAGTTACTGATTGAGGAGGATGAAATAAGAATGCAGGGCAGGTTCTCAATCCAAGATTTTAAATGATGTATCCATATAAGTTGCTATCTCTTAGACACTCGGTTGAGATTATCGGCCACCCTCACCTGTCCTACGAGAATCTTTCGCACATATCGTCTCACACAACCCCACTTGCGTTATTTGTTACGACGGCTGGTTGAACTCCCCATATTTGTAACATTTTTTTGAAAAAATGAACAAGAGAATCAAAAGTCACTTAAACTCGGAGAAATGAGTAGTGGGGGGATGGTTTGTATTAGTAGAGGGTAGTTATCTAAACCATGCTAGATCCCAAAAGAACATCAGTGCCACAAATACTCCACTTCGTCCTCAGCGAATCGCCAATACAGTCTCCTCGTCTTCCTCCGGAGTCAGGACACTGTCGTTGCTGCTATTCTCCTCGCAGTCTCCAATTTCCATTTCCTCAATGTTTCCTTCCTTCGACTTTCCTCTATTAAGAATTCTTCCGTTCGACTTCCATGGCGTAAGCTCCCATCCTCTAGGCTCTCCAAACTTAGCCTTTCCAAGCTTAACCTCTGTCTCCCCAAACTTAGCACGCTCCCAGCCCTTTGGTTTTGCTTGTTTAGGCTGTCCCTTGTTAACTGCAGCTACCTTGGCCTGTTCCACCTTGACTTCATTTTCCTTATAAAGCCACAGATAAGCGCCCGCGAAAACATAATAGGAATCGTAATTATAAATATGCTTGGCCGAATACAAGGACCTGAGATTTCACACAGTTAACATAAGTCCAGATGGGGGTTGGCGCTCTTTCATACCATCCCTGATAATCCCGATTCAACATCGCAGTTAATTCCGGAATCAAGGTTGCTGGGAAGAGGGAAAGGATATCAGAATTGGGGCGTTGTACATTGGCGGCGACGACGGGGAGACCGATAGGAGTGAGGAGTTCTAGGTCGTGTCGATCTTCATGTGGCGATTCAAGGTACTTGATTTGGATGAGGCAGTACATTTGGATAGAGTGTGGGGGTTCGTTGATGGTAGATTGTTTTGTATTGGTTGTGTAGGTAGTCCAACTTGCATGGAAAGGGGATTGTTGTTGGGGGAAATTGGTTGGAGGGTAGGCATATATTTATAGGCGCCTGGAGGCGATGCCTCTAAGCGTTCTAGAAATATGACTATAAGACAGTGAATACATATTTGGTATGTAGGTGAAAATGAATCTACACCCGCCACGTGTTAATGCTTGCTTAGCAATGATCTGCGCGTTTGTTTTCCGTTTTGCTGTTGTTCTTTCTCCACCTGCTGTTTTCGGGATTCATTTCACTTTATTCGTAAAGAAGCTGTCGTACGATCATGATGGGATGTAAAATGAGATCAATGAAGTTCTTGAAAATGGAGCAATAATAGCTTAAATATATTTTAACCTTTACTCATCTCCCTTCTCTTAGTCGCCTCCAGGTCCCTCCAATTGTTCATTGGCATGCTTTTCCTCCCCTTCTTCTTCCACGTTACTTCTTAACTCTCAATTTAAAAATAGCAAAGCCACAGGTAAGCAGCATCATGTTTCCAGGTTCCTCGACTTCCCATCAAATCTTCTACCAAACCTCACCAAATCAATGAACCTACAATCCCAGACAAGCTAATATGACGATAATAAAGCAATGGGGTCATAAGGAGATCCTACCAACCCGGGTAAGACTCGAGCATCATCGTTGCTATATCCGCTACCATTGTGGCTAAAAATATCATAATTTTATCAACAGCTTGTGGCATTGTGGTTACAGGTAGACCTTCTGGTGAACTAACAAGTGTTAATTCGTGTTGGTCGTCCTGCTCTTCTAGTCTCGGGATTCGGAGATACTTAATTTCAATACAGATTCCGTGCTGGGCCATGTTATTGTTTGTGTTATCTCAGGATTTGCTAGTATTTGGTTGGACGTCGGCAGAAAATAAACAGTTACCCTCAAATGGAAAAGCAAATTACTCAAGAGCTTCTTCTTATCAAAACCAAAGCAAAGTGATATGTAGGTATTTGCAAAGAATCTTCGATTTCGCTAGAAAGATTCTCAGTTTAGATTTAGCAAAGTAGAGAACTTTCGAGCAACCTTTGTTTGAGAGAAAATGGCGATTGTCTTCTCAATTCTTACCTGAGTATCGCCCACTTTTTCCCTTACAGGTCGTAATCACAACACTGGACTTCACTTCTAGGATAGAACGTTGTACTTTAGAATATTGTGGATCAGATTTGGCAATGTGTGCTCTCCTGAACCATCCCAGATACTGAGGGAAATTTGCGTTCCAGGGATAGTCCACTTTGTGCTTAGCGAATCAATCATTTAGAAGTCCCATTTTTCTGTGCATCCTCGACTTTCACGCCTCATTTTTCACCCGCTTCCTCTTACTTGCTGTCAACTCACTTGGTTTTCCCTTTCAGATCTTCCTTAACTCCGTCTTCCTTCCAAAGCCACAAAATAGCAGCATCATAGGTGGGATTCCATTCACATTCTCGCAGAGAGCAAAGCGGCCCATAATTTCCGAGTTAGTCTGAAAGCAATTCCATTATAAGAGTTCATCGAAAGGCGAGGAAAGGGGCTCTCGTACCATCCTTTGAAATCTCGTTCCATCATTGAGGTCAGATCCAGAACTAAGGCAGGCGGAAAGGAGGAAAGTATATCGGGGTTGAGCGGTACAGCTGCAGCGACGACGGGGAGACCGCGACCTATAGGTGTGGTGGATTTTACCTTGTAGCGCCCTTGTTGATCACGCTTTTTGTAGTATATGATTGTGATAATAGAGTACATTTTGTCGTTGCTGTGGTAGAAATTTGGAAAGCTGGACTGCTCTATGTGTTGATTGAGGTTTTGTGGGTAGCGACGTGCGGGGGTTTGAGATGGTGTGGTAAGAGTTGGGTTAGATGGAAGTTTCTTTACGCCTGAATCCACAGGGGTAAGATTGATATAGGCTTCCACGACAAGTCATATTCACATACAAAAGACGATTTTTGGAAGAAATGTTTGGCAGGTGAATTGAAGCGTCGATGTCTGCAGGCAGCTCGCTTAATCTTCTTTTGCTTCAAAAATCCCTAAGGCACCACACGCTACTATCCCACTTCTTTTCTTTGCTAGTACATATGACCCAGTGCTTACACTCTCCTCCTTGGTATTCGGCCTCTTCGAATTTAAGATTCGCCGTCTTCCTCGTCTTCTTCCGCGACTGGTGCATCCTTGGGTTTTCCTTTCAACTGTTTCTTTGGTTTCCAAAGCCACAAAAGAGCAATGTCACAATCTTCATTCAATTCCCAAGCGCCGCATAATCTTACTGAATGGAAAGACCTAAATTCTGAAAGTTAAGCCAAATCCAAGTAAAAAAAGTAATGTTTTATTGTTTATTAAAATCCGAGGAGGCGGATAGATTTCATACCATCCTTTGTAAGATTTACGCATGAGTTCCGACAATTCTGGATGCATGGAAAGTGGAAAGAGCACTGTGGGATCGACGCCTCGTGGTACGGCACTCGCAGTGACTGGAAGACCGCTGTGGGCGAGAGCTACTACATTGTGTCCATTGCGGCCGGCGAAGATGCCTTTTCTCGTGTGGTATCTGATTTGGATAACGGTGTACATGTTGTCCTTGACAGAGACGTGGAGGGGGGCTGAGGTATGAGTTGGTACAATGCGCTGGTTGCTTGGGCACGAATTGGTGGTGTTGTGTTTTGGAAAAGAAAAGCGAGAAGCATCCGTGGGAGAGGATGTGCTTATTTGAGAACCCAGAAGGTTGGGTCTAAGGTATTTTCCTCTCGACGAAACGGAAATGGCTCGATTTACGTAGAAAGCACGTGAAAAAGCGTTTCTTGAAATAATTTACGCTGGTGGATGGGAGTTTTGATCACACTCGTTTAGCATTATTTCGCTCCAAAATCACAAAGTTCCTTTGTGCAAATCAATCAACATAGAAAAAAGGGTTTGGGTTCAGATTTTATGTTTCATTTACTACCTGGAATCTGCATACCACGAGCAGAAAAGCAACTGCTTTCACCCACTAGGAGGGAGTACTTCTGAGGACACATGAAGAGCTTGTATCAGTGCTGTAGCTAATTTCCACATTTCATGTTGGGCTCTGGCTCTTCTTTCCCGCTCCTGCTTCAACTTTCTTCGGTAGCCAGGGCAGCTCTCGTTTTTTCCCTCTCTCTCTTCTCTTCTGTCTCTTTTCCTTTGGCTTTCCCTTGTGGTTCGTTTGACTTGTTCTTCTCATCTTCCTCCTCTTCATTCTTCCTTTCGATGGGTTTCTCCGCCACTTGGAGTCTAGCTACCTCCTCGACCTTCTTTCTTTCTTGAGTTCTCGCTCCCCATAACCTCGTCAGATTGCGCAATCCATAAGCGAGCAACAACATAATCGCCATCCCTGCATAACCCCAAGTGTTTGACTGAATGAATGTACCTGTTTAAGTAAATACACATCTCCAGGAAAAGCGAAAAAGGTTGCCAATACATACCACCCCTTATGATAATGATCCATCAGTTTAGTCAACTCCGGGAACATACCTACCGGAAACTCATATACTCCTTCTTTGGATGCATCCTCTGGAGTGGTGCTGACTAGCATCCCCCCCGGGTTTTCGTAGATCAAGTCATGTACGTTTCCATACACATCAAGAGGTTTTTCTCGGTACGAGATTTGCAGGCAACGATACATTTCGTGAGTTGAGGGATGGATTGTAATCGCCAAAGAATTGTTGAAAGGTATTCAGTCGGCGGGCCGAGGTTGTTCTAAAGAGGGAACAATAACTAGGATGAAATAACTTTGGGGAAGGGTCGATTTCCCAGCTTTAAGTTCTTGGTATCAGTCGATTCAGGCAAATTAAATTCTTCTGGAAGGCATGAGAATCAAGTAGAGCAATGTGCCCGCTTTTGGAAGAATGTTCCTGATGGAAGGAGCAAGGTAAGAGGCTACTTCGAGTGATTTCGTTCTGTTGCCCAGCAAAAGTCCCAGAAACAGTTTATTCCAGTCATTTCTTGCTGCCACTCAAACTCCATCGTTTTGTGTTACTGTAGGAGCTCCAGAACTACTCGTTTCACGAAATGATACTGTTTGAGCGTATAGAATAGCTTTCGTCTTGAACTCACGACTCGCGAGAGAAATACACGTAGAGATCAATTTGTAGACGCCGGTTACTATTTGCAAAGCTCTTCATTCAGTCCCCCTAACCTAATTTCCGAATAATAACCTCTGGAGATGCAATGCCGAAACATAGCATGGAAGCAACACTCATGTTTCTTAGCAAGAAACAACGTATTATGCTCCAACCACCGAGCCACTCTCGCCATCTTGTTTCTCCAGGGGTTCCTTCACACCTTCCTCTTCCTAGTCGGAACTCTCCTCATACTCATCCTCCTCGTCCTCCTCTTCCATCTCGTCGTGATCGTAGTCATCTTCATCTTCCTCATCCCAGGCCGAAGCCCAACTGCCCTTGCTTGCCTTCACAAGCCAGATATAGGCACCTTCGCGGGAAGTATCATCCTCACATGGCCCAATAATTCTTGCAGAATGGAAAGCCCTACGGCTCGTGTTAGCAAATGGTTCAGAATACAGGTTCCATGAGTTTCATACCATCCCTTGTGTACGTCAGCAAAGGTTGACCCATTCGACAACTCCCGGATCAGAGTGTTCGGAAAGATTTTTGTGAGGTCTGTGTGTGAGTCGCTGGGAGGTTCGTTGACAAGGAGACCACGTAGACCGTTACAGATTTTGTAATCATGTTGATATGGGCGGAAGCCAGGAGCTTTTGGGGATTTCAAGTAGGTTATCTCGGATAAACGCAGCGGCATCTTTGCTTTTGCTCTTGATGATGGGTGTTCTGTTGTTGCTGTTGGTTGTCGATGGAAGGAATGAATGTTGTCGTGTAGCGCAAACGAAAGTTTCTGGACTCTCCAGGTGTGTTCTGCCGTGTGTATTTAAGTCCCAAAGTGAGGCTGGTACCATGCTAACTGGGTATTCAGGTCTGACACACAACCCATTCACGGCCTGCTTGTGAGAAGTACTCGAAACAGCCTGGAGTTCCTTTCCGATTCTCAACGAAAGCCAACAAGTAGCATCCTAGCTCACATTGACGAAGACATTTTCTGCAGATGCTGAATAAAGGCCGTGATTCAAGAAGAAGCTACACCTGTTTTAATAGAATTCGATGCACGTCGCATGGAAAGGCTTCAAAACAACTACACAAAGAACTTTCTTTGCCCAACGTGGTCTCAATTACCAAGCAAGTCATCCCTATTCCATTTTACAATTTTGGACAACAGTTATTGTGATTCTCTCCCACTCCATGAGTTCCTCAAAGAATCGAATAAGAGAAGCAATAATAACCGTACGAGTCATGTAAGCGAAGGTAATTTTGAGCAAAAATAACGCTTTGTTAAATTTGGTTAACATAGCAATCGGAAGCATCAAGAGTTTGTTGTTGTCTCACTAAATTCTGTACCTAAGTCACGAAACATATCCAGCATAATCAATTCTTGTCGAGACCAGTACTCATTTTCTAAGATCTCAAAGATAATCCATCCTCCTCAGCCAATCTTTAATGCATGGAAAAATGCCCGTAATTCCCGTCATGATTCGTAAACCAAAATAATGGCAGCCCCCGACGCAAGTGCAACTCACGCTCCTAGAAAATAAAAGATCAACCCCCTAGAAGTTTTAGAATTCCCTACGCTACCTCTCCTTTATCTTCTTGATCCCAAGGCCCTTCAACCGCCAGTTCAAGCCACAAGTAAGCGAATTCGCGAGAAGAATCATAATCGCACTCTCCACAAACTCTTGCCGAATTAATGGACCTGCAGCTCGAGTTAGTATAGTTTGCGAATAGCTTCACATGATATCCATACCATCCGCTAAAATCAGGTCTGACCCGGGAATTGACTTTATAGGTAGTGATGAAGTACAACTCGACAATCAAAATTGGTGGAAAGATCTCTGTAATGTCGGTGGCTGAGTTTGGGGAAGGGCATGAGACGAGCAGGCCGGGCGAACATGTTCACAGCGTGCCGTTCGGGATAGGACGTGTGGTTTTTCTTTGGCATCTTCAAGTAGTCTATTGTGATTACTCGGAACGACATAGTGATTCTGCTTGATGCTATGCACTTGCGAGTTCGGTGTTTGGTTTTGGTTTTGGGGATGAGTCTTGCTTTTGCTGATTCTTCGAAGACGTTGGATGTACAAAACATATACTGTGTGCACCTGGCTAAGTATTTATACCCAATAAGAACAATTCTTATGCCTCGCACAAAGTCCCATTCACTGTAAATCTCCTGCAAAGACACCGATCCAGTAAGACGTGAGACTGCAACAAAGACTAGAACATGAATCTTGTGAAGCAAGCACAAGGAAAAGCAACCTACTAAGTGAGAAATCGAGTCACGTTGGGGGTAAAGAATAGTATTCACGCTTACAATACAACAAAGACCGTCAACCGAGAATTCATTTCAGCTTGAAAGCATTATATTCTAAGCGTGAAAGACAACTCTACACTTTGCCCTCTGAGGCTGTTGATAGGCGAGTCTTTTGAAGTTTGAGACATGTTTTCATTCTCTAAGATCCCTTGAAAAAGTCCATCCTAGCAGTCTCGATCTTCAATACATGGCAAATGGGCCGTTCTGCACAACCGGGCAGTCCCATAAAAGCAAGTGGATTCCCCGGTCACACAGCCACACACAAGCGAAACTCATGCAGTGGTTTCTTCGTCTCTCGCCTCGGTCTCGTCATCATGCCAATGACCTGCTACATCATCCTCTTTGGCCTTGACAAGCCACAAATAAGCGTACCACCAGAGCTCTTTATCGTCCCCTTCCTTCTTTCCGTACAGTTCCTTTGCCGAATGAATGGCCCTAGGCAAGATTAGCACATTACCAAAGTACAAAGCGCATGAGAGAGCCTTACCATCCCCTGAATAGGGTTTTACTCTGCCTCCTGCCTCCTGAATATGACAAGATTCTTTATGGGAAACTCCGAACATAAGTATGTATATGTCATCATAGCCATGTGCTTTGTTCAGCACCCAATACTGACCGAAACACTTGGGTTCCAAATTTACAAGATTCCGCTCCTCATTGGATATCTTGCCTTGATAAAAAATTCCGAGCACCTTTCCGAACAAAATTAAGTGTGACTAGGACTTGTACAGCATAGTATGCGCCTACTACACGTGTTATGAAGTTGTCAAGTCGGAGGGGGAGCGAAGAATGCTGCCACGGTAAAATGAGATGAAATGAGCTTTCCAATATGTGAGCTTCACGTGCTTCGCCAAGTTAGTCATAAGCGACCCGCTACGGCGGGGCGGCTAGATGATTACGCGCCCTCCACGTCGGAGAAAAAAGAGGCCGAGGCCATTTTTCGCACGGGCCACACCACCAAAAATCAAAATCACCCAAATTACAGCACGGACCAGCGGACTGTTATTTCGGTTGTTTCTCGGACGTGGAGTCGAAAAGTGAGGACAGAAAAAACCCCAATTCCATCAGCACGATCTGCTCTTCTCTTAGCACAACAATGATCAATCTATTTCGTCAGCCGATCCTTCGAACCAGTCTGCAGGCGTCTTTTCTAAATTCTGCTAAATGGATTCGCCGGGCCTCTACAGTGTCTACAACTTATTCGTCCTTTCCCTCATCCCTGTTGCGTTATAACTCGCGCCAAAAGTCAAGTCTTTACGACCGAAGTGAGTGCGATCAAAGGGCAGATGACCCTTATTGGGACGGCATTGAGATCTCAGAGGAGGATGGGCTTATTCACCTGGAGCATCGAAAGACCCAACACGTCTGTCTTCCATCAAGTTGTTGGTTTTGGAACCTAGCTCACCATCTGGTCTAGTTTATAAAGGGGCAATGTTGATGCCAAATACCTTTACCATGCAAGAGATCATCCGAACTGAGATCGACTATTACTTTGACAACGAAGAATTAGGGAAGGATGTAGAGATCCCGCTTGTCTATTCTATTAGAAAAGGTACGTGAAGTCACCTCCTGCCCCCCTTATGTAGCGGTTCTCAACTTGGAATAGGGACCGTGGTTCCGAGGAACCTCCTCCTGCTTCGCGAGAATTTGTCAAGGTTTTCGCTTCAGCCGTCGTGGCCTATGTCAATTGAAAGTATGTCTTTTACCTATGAGTACAACCAGTGGATGAAATTATTAATCACCTTGTGCAGACTTCAATAAAACACTGGACAAGTTTTACGAATTGTACGCGGAGAAAAAGACTGCCGAGCAATGGCTTGACGATAACGATTTTCAGTCTGCTGTAGGAGATGATGCGGAGGAAGTGTGGATGGCAAAATAGGATTGGAAGGAATGGCTCACTCAACACAATGACGTTAAGCGTATGTTGAAATCACATTAATAGCATCGAGAAACTGGGGATAACTCATTTGGTTGCATGCATTCAGAAAGTGTGCGTTATATATCTCTCTTTCCATCGTGGTAGCATTCTGCAATGGAGTGTCACCGCACTTAACTTATCTTGAGGGGCTGACGACAGAGTCTCTTGCTTTCATCTGTGATGCCCATTTCGAACTTACCCATAAAGCTACCCTTGGTGGCAAGTACAGTCTCCTAGCTTTGACGCGTATAAGGGTTACGCTTCCCCGGCTTTTGATCGCTAGGTGCAGTGCCAGCTTCTGATTGTTTGCTACGAAGAAGATTTCTTCCTCGCAAGCAAATCATATGCTCTCGGGTTTAAAGTATTCCTCTAGCCAACGGAATTCTTTCCTCCAATATTGTATTCCAAGGGGTTTGATCTCCTTCCCGCTGACACCCATCGCTGTATTCTCACCAGTTGTGTCCTCGATAGGAGATCGTGGAGGGACGTCCGCGGCCGCTTTTGAGAGGGATTGGCAAAAGGGAGGGGCCTTTCATCTTGCGATCGTTTTCGTTTTCATCCTCAGCCTGTGGAAACTTTACTTGCGTTAGCTTTATAGCATAGTAGGAGGAGTGTGGCATGCCTCTTTGCCCCTAGTGTTGCTGGTCGGGGTCTCGAGTAAACGAGGCCCGTCGGAGCAGCACACTACTGTATTACCCAATGGATCCGCCTGCTTTACTTCAACTGAAGTCGTCGTTTGTTCGCTCGTCCGGAGCACCAAAATCCAACGGTTCGGTTCTGATGCGGCAGCTTCGGGGGGCAACACGGCAATGCTATGATTAATAAATAGGCTTCCAATGAGCGGGTGTCGGTTGACGGTTGACAGTTGACAAGTAAGTCGGCGATAGGGTAAACGCGCTGATGAACCGAATCTGGGGAAAGTCGTGACATCGCAGCCGATATCCTCTTTCCAATCGGGAGTGATTATCTGCCGTTGGTGTGATATAGTCAGCGAACGACGTTCTATATAGGGTGGAGCTGATTCGACTAGAAGCGGTGATCAATGGGTGGAAGCGTTAGGTGGTATAAACTCACGACGGTCTGCTGCTCGAATACAAGGAAAGCGATCGTGCTGCACTTCGGAAATGTTTGATCGGAAGTTCTGGTAACGCTAGGAGCGGTGATCTTTAACCCGACACAATTTGGAACGAGGTCGCGTCCAAGACGTTGAAATTCCTCGACGGCCTGCTTGCAGTTGAGCCTCGGAAAGGAAGAACTTTGTTCCTTCTACAGTCTTTCTTACTAATCTCTAAACGAAGCTTAATCTAATTATAATACTTAGAAGTAAATATACTTTTCTATTTAGAAAGCTCTAAGTCTTTTAATCTTATATAATACTAGATTAGTAGATAATTATTTAAGCGACTTCTTTAAGTTAATCTACTATTTAGTTAATTATCCAAATAATAAGAAGTTTTTAATATACTTAGAGTATAAGTAGAAAAATCATAGAAATATTATTAGACAAATAAGTTAGAGAAATACTTAGAGGCTAGTATAGAGTAAAAAGTAAGTAAGAAAGTTATAATTACAAAACAAATAATAAGATAACTTATTTTCACGAGGCATAGCAACATACCTGGTACTAGTCCTGTACGAAGCCGATGCCTCTTCAAGCTTCTAAACTGCAGCATCGGAAAGTCCTCCAATGACTATTAATCCCCTCACAATATTCTCTCGCAATGGCATCAAGCAAAGACGTAAGCACGCAGTGTAACCTTCCAGAACACCCATTCCATTCCGACTCCCTCGTATGTCTTCTATAGCTTCAGTCTTGGCTCTAATTCCTCCTTCCTCTTCCTATCTCTTGGCTCTCTTATCTGCCAGCCATCGGGATGATAGTGGAGTAGAAGGGAGAGGGGAAGAACCGTGGTGATTGGTTCGCCAAGCCTTATGCACCAGCTACAGCGGCTCCCCTATGCTTGTTCATCCATCCTGTACCTTATTTTCTTGATGCCATTGCAGGGTGAGCTTGCGATTTTCTGCGAGGTTCAGGATAATTTCTGTCCTTGATAGGAGTGAGGTAAGCGGATAACCTGGTATCGTCATTTATTATCTTGTCTCCTTCCTGGAAGAACCCTAGTTCGCGGCGGGTTGGGATAATCTACAGGTGCATTGCGCAGTTGCATTTCTTGGGGGTAAACATGGGATGGTTCTCGGTCCTCGGGAGGTGGTTATAAAGAGCTGGAGCTCTGGTCCAAAAATGTCTTTTTCTTTGCTCGGTGCTCAGCTTATCCTGTCTGCATTCTTATCAATTCGTTTTCCACCGAATTCCCGTCAAGATGAAGTCCTTTGCTACCATCTCTGCGCTTGCAGCTCTCGCATCGTCAGTCGTGAACGCGTCGCCAATTGAGCGAGATCTCCCCCTCGTTGAATCGGTCAGTCAATTCCGTCAACACCCATTGACTCCCCAAACTTCGCCAGAACCATTACTAATCTTCAATAGAACAAACTCCGTCGTGTTCTCCTCCGTTCCGAGCTTCTAGCCAAAGCAAACATCCTAGAAGGGTTTGCCTACAACACCACCGACCGGAACCGTGTGATTTTCTCTCCAGGTCACAAGGCGACCTACGAGTACATCTACAACTTCATCAAAGATCTTGGTGTTTATGATGTCGAATATAACGAGTTCACCGCCGAGTCTTCAAGTGGAAAAGCCAGTGTAGACGGAGTTGCACTTATGAGCGCCACCCCCATGACCTTCACACCCAGTGGCGTAGTAACTGGCAAGGTTGTCAAGGTTGCCAATATCGGATGCGATGCAGTACGTTTTTCCGATAGTTTTTCCGCGTTTTTATAGGTCAATTGGCTAATTCGGTTGCATTGTAGGCAGATTACCCAGCTGAAGTAGCAGGAGCAGTCGCACTTATTCTCCGAGGCACATGTCCTTTCGCACAGAAGGCTAAGCTCTCTGGACAAGCCGGTGCTGTGGGAACAATCATCTACAACAATGTTCCTGGTAACTTGGATGGTACCCTTGGTGCTGCCGACCCAGATTTCGTTGTTACTGTCGGAATCAGCGATACTGAGGGTGCTTCATTGGTTTCAGCCATCCAGACCGCCACCAAGACTGCCACTCTTGATGTTTTGGTAACTGAGCTACCAACGTAAGTTTATATCTGCACTTCCCAATCCATACGCAAGTACTTACAGATATAGATACAACGTCATCGCTCAAACCAAGGGAGGAGACCAAAACAACGTCCTCACAATTGGTGCACACACCGATTCCGTCGCCGCCGGCCCAGGACTCAACGACAACGGATCCGGAACCATTGCCCTCCTCGAAATTGCCAAACAGCTCGCAGCATTCAAGACCAACAACGCCATTCGATTCGGTTGGTGGTCCGCTGAAGAAGAGGGACTTGTCGGCTCCACCCGTTACGTCGAGGGTCTTTCCGCAGAGGAAATCGCCAAGATCAAGCTTTACCTCAACTTCGACATGTTGGCTTCCCCCAACTATGTTTACGCCATCTATGATGGAGATGGATCTGCTTTCGGCACCAGTGGGCCACCAGGTTCCGCCGCTGCTGAGCATCTCCTCGAGGATTATTTCAAGAACGATGTCAACCTTCCATTCGTGCCAACAGAATTCGACTCCCGTTCCGATTACGCCGCTTTCGCAGAGGCCGGTATCCCAGTCGGAGGACTCTTCACCGGTGCCGAGGTTGAGAAGACCGTTGAAGAAGCTGCTCTCTTTGGGGGAACCGCTGGTGTTGCTTATGATGTCAACTACCACTCCGCCGGTGACAATGTTGCCAACTTGAACGTCGGAGCTTGGATCCAGAACACCAAGGCGATTGCTCACGCTGTTGCCACCTATGGTCTCAGTTTTGAGAGCTTGGGTAACAACGCAACCGCAAAGAGAGATTTGGACAGTAGGTCTGAGTGGAAGCAGGAGATTCCAAGAGATGAACCTGTTGCTGCCCACCGACTTGGTGGTGGATCTCTTAAGGATTCTGTTGCTTCCATTTGAGGGGTAATGTGATGAGTGATGAGATATGAAGGGATTGTTGTTCACATGTATGATTGGGAAACAAAAGTATATATAATGCACAATTTTTAATTATATTGTATCAATTGGTTCCTTGCAAATCCTGTGATGTGTGTATGTTTTGGCGAAATTATAAGCCGAGCTAAATGAATCTTTCCTTGCGAAGGATGTTTTAAATTTTAAAATCTTACAGGACATCATTTACGATGACAGTATGAGATCGAAATCAAGACCAAGAAGAGAAGGGCCGATGGTGTGGCAGCAATATACTATACCACAGGGGGGTGCAATAATTGGTAAAAGAGACCGAGAGTAGAATACCTCTTCTCTGCTTCAGCGATTTTTCGACCAAGACTTGCAAGATCAATCCAGAATAGTGGGATCTTTCTTCATCTGGAAGATTGAAGAAGGGGTGGTGTCAGGCCTACTACGAATTTCCGAGAAATTGACCTCTGTGCTAAAACTTTATGCAGCATTATAGATTCTAAGCCACAGTTTTGAAATCATTCTCGAAGGTCAGATCACATGACCCGCGGGTTCCTTCCGCGTTTTTGTAATTGCCTCAAAATCGACATACGAAACAAACATTACCAACCACCAAACCCCACGTAAAGCATTATGAACAAATTCTCCAGCAAGAAACGCGCTCAACGAAAAGTAATAGCAGAAATCAAACTTTGTAATCCAAAACGAACAAATTCCGCACCGAAAGTCGAGGTTATGCAAGCCAACTCGTATGCAGTTCCCAAGCGGGGCAAATATGGGGCATAGCTGACATTTGGGCTGAGACCGCCAATGAGAGAAGACTGGTGCCACACTGGTTCAATATCCGTCAGGTTAATACCATCTAAATCCGAAATATACATCAAGATGTCAAAGATGAAGAGAAAATGATTGGAACTGGAAAAGTATATAGGGAGAGGATGGGAACCCCAAATATTTCCTTTCTTCATCAACTCCCGAATCAATAACTTCGCAATACCAACTTTCTCAACTCAAATCCGTCCTCAATTAGCTCAGCAAGCTTCGCTTCAGTATAAACAAAATGTCAAGTACAATCAAGAATGTCATCGTCATTGGGGTGAGTTCTCTTCCCCTCGCACTTGCGATACCCTTTTTCAAACTGGAGAAAACTAATCTCTATCACAGGGAAGTGGAACAATCGGAACACCCATCCTCAAAACTCTGGAGGAATCCTCCAAGTTCAACATCTCCGTCCTCGCTCGTCCGGAGTCCACAAAGAAGTACTCGGCCAACATCAAAGTAGTAGTCTCCGACTACAGCGATGCCAGTCTCATCGCAGCCTTCAAAGGCCAAGATGCCGTAGTTTCCGTCTTGGGATTTCACGGATTGAAAGACGAGCTCAAGATGATTGATGCCGCCGCCGCAGCTGGAGTAAAACGCTTTTTGCCCAGTCAATTCGGAAACAACTCGCAGAACGCGCCAACTGTCGAGTTGCTTCCTATTTTCCAACTCAAGGTCCAAGCGATTGAGAAATTGAGAGGGTATGAAGCTAGTGGTATGAGCTGGACTGCTATTCCCACCGGTCCATCATGGGATCTTGTAAGTTGAAATTTGGTCCACCACTGGGCCGACGACCATCTCCCATATGAGAGAGTTACGACTAACATCCATAGGGCCTTCAAATGGGACTTATCGGATTCAACATCAACGACCACACAGCCATCATCCTCGACGGCGGAAACCAAAAAGTCTCAAACTCAAGCGGCACCCAAATTGGGAACGCCGTCGTAGCTGTCCTCTCAAAGCCCGAGGAAACTGCAAACCAGTTCACCTACGTCGACTCTTTCACCGCGACTCAAAATGAGATCCTCGCCGAGTTGGAGAAAGCTACTGGGAAGAAATGGGATGTGACACACACCACTACGAAGGCTTCTATCGAGAAGGGAAATGAATTGTTCAAAGTTGGAGACTTCTCTGGGTTGGTTCTCTTGTTGAGGGCGATTTGTCTTGGGGAGGACTTTGGGTGTGATTATTCTGCTTTCTTGGCGAATGAGAAGTTGGGACTCTCTAGACAAAGTTTGGAGGAGAGTGTTGCTACTGAGGTTGCTAAGGCGGCCGGGAAAGCGAAGGCAGCATAGAATGGTGATCATATGGGCGATTTAGGTCGTTGAATCATGCTGCTGGAGGTTTATGGTTAGCTAGATGAAAATAGGGAAGAATTTAGGACTGTTGATACAATCACACTTTGATGTTGATGACTGCTCCATGCATTCCATCCCGTTGTAAAATTATTATGAACATGATTGATGCGTATTTAACTTGAAAAAAGAGGTATATTTGCAGAATCATGGTGTTGTGCTTGAACTTGGGCTCATCAGCGTTTGTTAAGGCTAACCATATTGAACCATTCTGCCACTTCACACCGCCAAACCCAAAGCCAAATCTAAAGCGCCCCCCTTTTCTGCCAACCACCTTGACCTGGCCACTTCTCAAGCGAATCGTGATTGAAAACACTTTTAGTTGTTGCTATTGTTGATCCCACCACTCACAAAAACCACCAGCACAGCTGCATACCCAGCAGAAGCAGCGAACATCTCCGCCCTCCTCGCATTCGTGAAAAGGGTTACGCAGGTTGCAAATCCAACCGTGTATACGACAATCAGCGCGAGCTTGACCTGCGGATTCGAGACGTAATAAAGGTTATAAATGGCACCGAAGAGGAGGACTGCCGCTGTCAGCACGTTTATCACCGCGACGGTGGTGTGGATTTTCGATTCGGAAATATACGTGAGGGCCCTTTGGTTCGACGAACCTAGAGAGATGGCATGTCAGTTGAGTACACAGCCTGTGGCTGATGGGTATGGTTTTAAGGGCATGCTTACAACGAACAGCATTGGGAAATAGTATCTCAAGAACGAAGTCAATTTGTCCTCCTCCGTCGGATTCTTTAACGAAATCAGATCATCCTGCATATACGTATACTCGCTCGAACCACCAAGTGCTGGGAATGGGACGCCTCGAGTGTGGTGGTTGTTATATATATTTTGGAAAGCCGTCAGGACGCGGGGCGCAGGTGGTTTGAGAGAAAGCAGTGTGCTTTCGAAGATCAACGCTTCTCCTGCAACCCATACAGTTCAGCAGATTCCAAGTTTAGAGGACATGTTGCATACTATATGACTTCATTTTCTCCGTTATGGCGTTCTGCAATTTCAGCCGCTTTCGGGCTGACTCTGCGTTCTCATCGTTTCCTCCCGCTCGTTCTTTCAAAATTGCTAGATTTCTTATCGTGGCCTGTTGCTCTGTCATTCCTTTTTTGTCCTCCTCATCGTATTCATCTTGCAACCCTTGCAATTCCTCGAGTTCGCTCTGCAGGAAGAGGAGGTTGCGGGCGGAGAGTCGATCGAATCTGCGGTAAATCGCTGTGCTTTTGTCGGCGTCGCTAGCAATAAATGCTGCCAGTGAGGCATAGCCGTTCACAAACTGAACTTGGACTATTCCATTGTCTGAGTCGCTTGACATTAATGGCAGAGATGCAAGGCATTTCCAATCTGACGTTGATGCTAGAGTGTCAGTTGTCTTATCGAAAATCTGACACGCCACAACCGATGCAATTGAGGATTCATTGGTGGGATTGACGCCATAAAGCTACGCGCTTCGCATCTCGAGCTTGAACTCAGGACAGCGCTTTCTACCAGGCCTACCTCATCCGCATACGCAATGGTAGTTTGGGCCGTTGCATCTGCTTAAGTATGGCATCGAATGCTCATTTCTTGTTATCCAATGCTAATCAAATTTTGCAAAGTAGAACGGCTTAGTATCAGTCCGCCACATCAAGGCACAATATCCAAAGATGGCCTCGAGGAACAACCTCTTCCTTGACACCCCTAGGAGCACCGGATTGTCGCGTGAAAGGGGTAGTGACAGAGAATCTCATTCTATAATAAACGATTATCTGTCAGATAACTCGTCAGTTCCTACAACATACTTTGCGGCAATGTTGCCAGTCGAGGAGATAGTCCAGGCACGACTTCGCAAGCAAACATCTCTTGGGGATTTTGTTTCGAACTTCGACTATTTCTCTTCGATGAAGTGCAGATTGAACGGAGTAAGAGAGACAGATTATTGGCCAGCTGATACAGACGAGACTACCTACAATATAGAGATACAAGTTGGCCAATGGGTGTCAGAGGGACGAGTTTCCGCAGAGAGACGCAATGCCATAGACGAACGAGATGTCGCAAAAAGACAAGGTGCTGAAGGAACACACAATACCCATACCCCCGAATTACACCAGAGACCAAAGCATATGAGTAGAGATGGAAAAATCCAGCAAGGCCGATCGGTTTCCCCCCCAATCATCATCGACAAGCGATTTCGAAAAGCACGAACCATCCTCCCTATTATCATTGATAAGCATACGCTTAACTCCAAGCCGGATTCTGGGTCTGAAGAGAATATCATGGCTTTCGATCTTACTGCACGCCTGGGCCTAAACATTGAAGACAACGAGGAGCATCGGAGAGAGTTCCGTATTGCAAACGGCAACGTGGTTAAAGCTCTTGGGCGTGTGCATGCGTTGTGCGCTTTCGCTAAAGATCGAGGTGTGGCGGTGGTTGCATCTTTCTATGTATTCAGAACCCTGGTTTCAGGAATTATCATGGGAATGGACTTCCTCGATTTAACGCAGACTCTTACAAAATATAAGTATCGCCTGGATAAGCAAATAGTCCCTCAACATGGCATCTGTCAAATATCGGCCCTAAACAACCCAAGACGCCGATTACGATGCACCGCCACTGGGAAGGCCATGCTCGCCAATGCAGACACCGGAGCTGAGATGGACCTGATATCACGAAAGTACGCGCAGCTAAGAGAGTTGAAATGCCATAAATTGGAGGCCGGGGAAACCCAAGTGCAGTTGGCTGATGGTAGCGTTACCTATCTTGGAGGGAAAGTCTTTCTCGACATCAAGTTGAGGACGGACAGGGGCGTCACAGGTGCATTCTATTCGGAAGCTTTGGAAAGACCATTCTACATTCTGGCAGGTTTGACATCTCCCTTGCTTCTGGGGGAGGAAACACTAGAATATATGGATGTATTTGAAAAATACCACGACAGTCTTATACTGGAGACAGTGGAGGAGAGTTGCTTGGACAAACCTGAAGTCTGTACTATTCTCTGGTCTGACACAGCCGATAAGTTCTTCAGCAGTGGCACTAATGCCCCGCCACCGCTCTCGGGTAGGTCGTTAGTTCTTTATGCGGTTCACATCCTAGAGGGCATTGGTCAATACTTACATAATCGTAGATGAAGTAGCGGATACGCCAGCTGATAGATCTTTGTCCCACAGGGCAATTCAGAGGGTAAAGAACATATTTTTGCCCAAGAAAAATCCAACCGCCAGCCTCGAGGATGGCATGGGTAAGCTAGCAAATCCTGATAACCAAATACCGAAATAGATTCATCTGTGACTTACCTATTACTCTAGAACTCTTTCCCTCATTTGAAGAGCGACTTAGGGAGCGAGATGCACGTGAGAATTATCGACGAGAGGTTGAAAACGCTGCTATCAAGAGAATGTCATCTGGGCCCGAGAAGGACAGAAGAATACTTGAAGAACAGGGCAAATGCAATAAGTACGAAGCAGACAAGCAACGTTTGCTTCAAGCTAGATCACAGTCAATTTCCGGAAACCCTCTGTCTGGGTCAGGAAACAACAGAGGGCAACACATCACGGAAGTTTTTGAGCTTCCGACAGTGGAAGGCGAAGAGGAAGACCTGTATAATGCATAAGCATACCTTTCTTGGATGGCGCAAGAGGTTTTTGTAAGTCTTTCTGTTTGTCTCGACGACGCCTCTTCACAAAAGAATGGAGCACTTGAGAGGGGGCTATTCAAAAACTCGTCATCAACATACTGCACAAACTTACCCAACCCCTCTACGTTTGCTCTAATTCTTCCAGCCCCATTACCACTTAATAACGCCCACGAACCCTCTCAATTTTAAAGTTCCCCCTGCGTCCCCTCAGCGCCCACCTCCTCATAACCTCCAGCTACCGATAACCCCCGATGTGAGAACATTTCCTCAATCCGTTCCGCATTCTTCAACAATTATATTTCCTCTAACATGTTATGTTATGTGTCCACCTCTTTCTAGTCTTTCAGAGCAGTTGACTTGGTTTATACTAAACTTGGAAGTTCAACTACTCACGAGGAACTAATAAGACTCTATTTCATTACCGCTTTTGGAGTAAATGGAGGCACAAACATACGTAATCGTAATCAAATTCCATTACTCCATACATATTGCAAACACGCTCAACATTAAGACCTCCCCTCCCCTCCCCTCCACACTCATCCTCCTACCTAAATAGGAACAGCAATCTTCCTCCCAGTCAAAACCCGCTCACGTTCCCCACACTCACGGTCCCCAGCTTTCTCATTATGCTCTCCCAACCTCAAAGCCCCAAACTTCTTCATGATCCACTCCCTACTAGTCAAGACTCTCTCTTCACCCCTCTTCTTCCTTCCTTCAAAAAACCTACTTTCCAACCCCTCCATCTTGGTCCATCCCTCAGCACGCTGCAAATAAGCAAAACTATATCGTTCCCCCATCGCCCTCCCAGGCAAAGGCCCCACACGATGTAAACACGAATGGAGATATCCATCGGTGAGTAAACTCATTCCATCACCGAGATTGACGATTATATGGCCTTGTTTTGGTTCGACCCATGCCCATTCTTTGCCTCCTTTCTCTAACCCACCCACCCCTCCTGCACCACCATCAACACCACCACGAACTCCGTTTGTGTCCCCCTCGCCATCTTCCAAAATCTGCAAACCGGGTTGTTTGGTGAAAAGGAATGTAAGCGAACCGAGATCAGTATGAGGCGTATGACTAGCGCCCCTCTCCTCCATGGGCTGCTTATGATATTTCAACAACCGAACAATATCAGGAGAGGGATACATCATCCGATGATGATCTTCTAACCCTCTTCCGTGTGGTAATTCCAAGGAGTTACTCAGAGAAGACATGATGAGATGAGAGGCTTGACCGATGAATTGCGTGAAAGTCCGGAGTGAAGGGAAGTGTTCATCTATCACCGGTGGATGGGGAAAAGATTCATTTGTCAGGTTGAGAATCGCATCTTTTGGGTACTGTGAGTTTGATGGTTAGATGAGGATTCAAGGCGGAAGAATGGAGGAGTCAGGAGTGGATGGGGACATACGGCATAAGTTTCAAACCCATCTTTCCGCCCACCAATCCCTCCGAAGTTGCGACCCACGGGCTTATATCTGATATCTTCATATTAGTCGAGTTGTAAAAGAGAGTGCAGTCACATGAGGTTTTGCTCACCCGTTGATCTTTATTTTCGACAACTTGTCAACATCATATGGTAATTTCTCTTCTAGTGGGAGACCATAGAACTCTTTAGCGAGGTCGTATATCGAATCGATGACTTTCGGGATCTCAGGATCGTGATCTCGGAAATCAAGGTAGAAGAAGCCGTCGTTCTTTGCAGCTAAGAATAGAGATTCGTTTTCTTTCTGATCTCCATTCTGAAGAAGTGACAGATTGATGGTTCTAATTCGAGCAACCTTCAATCCAGGTGGAAGTGACACCACCCCAGAAGACAAATCGGTCGATGGCATGTTTGAGATGAGACAAGAAAGAGTTTTCTGGGAACAAAATCTGATGATTTGAAATCCGAGACCATCTATTTGTGGAGAAAGAACACCATGGGAAATTGAGTCCCCGCGTTCTCTCATATAAGTCAAATGGGAACTTCCAGTTTCCGGTTCCTGGCACACGAGATGTGATATCGAACATGCCTTGCATCTAGCAACTGGGTCTACACTTGTTCTACTATCTAGTGCATATTCTTCTGATACACCCGACTTGAAGAAATATACAACCCGACGAGCAAGCGGACTGACATGCTCGTAGTGGTACGCGACGTCCGATTTGTACGACATTTTCTTGATGAGATATACGGGGTCGATGAGTCCAAGATCCCAACATACTTCCTGCAGACAAGAACTGTTCTCTGACGGGATTGTACAGCGATTTCAAGATAGTCGTGACGATTGCGAGAAATAATATAGATGAATCAAGAACATGATTGTTTCATTTTTCCAGCCACTTTCGTAGGACCCTGCTAAGAACTTGTAAACAATGAAAACGATAGGTCTACATATGCCGATGACCGAAAGTCCTACAAACGGCCCGTGGATACCGATCCCGTCTTGTAACATTCTGGTGACATTCCACACGATACATTGTGCACATTCCCGGGTCGCATCCGAGTGTACTACAACCCGCATATCTAAGATACTCGTTACACTGGTAACACTTGGGTTACATCTGCGAGACAAATACAACATACATAGACTCAAATTCCAGCTTTGTGATGCTCCACACGGAGTCATGCAGGATCAAGATTTCAACCCGAGTCAATCAATGCAGCAATCTCATGCAACATTTTGCAAGCTCGGGAGATTATAGGTGTCATCAAAGCTGATGTGTAACTAAGCATCCGGCGTTGAGCATACATGGACGATATTCCCAACGAAAATCAACGGTACAGGACGCAACTTTCCGGACGACAAAAGTCTGAATTCTCACATGATACCCTGGGCTTTCCACATTCCGATGAACGAAAGGTTACAGATAAGCTGATGAACAACTGCTGTGAAGTTTCAATTTCCACATCCCATCCGCTGTACTCCGGCTTTTCTTCGAAAATGAAACCTGCAAATCGAGTTCTGGTGACCAAGGAATCGCCCATCTTAGCGATACACAAAGCAATTGGCGAGTCATCTTTCGAGTCTGTTGTTAATCTTGGACTAGGGGCTTTGTGAGAGATTCCTCATTTCTCTCTGCATATTATGCAAATATCATACTGACCGAGTTTTGTCAGTGGATACAACCCCCCCGATTTTGTACTAGACGCCCTGAAACAGGCCGTAGAGAGAATTGATGTCAACCAATATTCTCCTAGCAAGGTAATCGAAGCGCCTCTGGTATAATCCAATTGAAAATTGACCGTCTAGGGACGTGCAAGATTGCGAAATGCTCTCGCAAAATCCCACTCCGGTTTGTTTGGACGAGAGCTCAACCCAGAGACCGAGGTTTTAGTGACCACGGGGGCCAATGAAGGAAGCGTAAGTACAGTGATGGCTTACGTGGAGCCCGGTGATGAAGTCTTGGTGATGGAACCTTATTTTCCCTCGTAAGCATATGCATATCTTGAAAAGTTTCAGTCTTAACTCACAAGCTAGTTTCTTGGAGAAGATCACCATGGCAGGTGGGGTGGTAAAATTTATTTCCTTGAAAGCCCCGGCGGAGGATGATTCGCGTAATGTCTCATCGGCAGACTGGATCCTAGATATGGAAGAGTTAGAGAACGTCGTCACTGTTAAGACTCGAATGCTGATCCTCGTGAGTTCTGCCCTTGACTAAAATAATGGTATTTGACGACTAAATATCAAGAACACGCCCCACAACCCGACGGGAAAGATCTTCTCTCAATCGGAAATCAAGGAAATCGGGAATTTTTGCAAAGCCCACTCATTGGTCCTGATGTGCGATGAGGTATATTCCCGTCTCGACCACCGAGTTGGGAATGACGACAGTGCTTTCGCTCACCCTGGGGTACTTTTCCCTGAGTTGACCATCACGGTTGGTTCTGCTGGAAAAGACTTTGCCGCGACTGGATGGAGAGTCGGCTTTTTGATCGGGTCACCAGAACTACTGGCGCCTGTTGCTAAAGCCCATTTATGTCTATGCTTCTCTGCTCCAGGTCCCCCGCAAGAAGCATTCGCTGTGGGATACGAGTTGGCAGAGCAAACCGGGCATTGGAATGACCACCGTGCAAGGATCCAAAGGAATTTGAAGAGCCTGAATGAGACGTGGCAAGAATTGGGGCTGCAGGTGTGTTGGATCTGAAGTAGACCTTTAGTTCAGCGTACTGTACTGACGAAGACTACAGTACGTAGAACCACAAGGCGGCTATACAGTGATGGTTAGCCTTTCGAAAGTTCAAATTCCCCACAGTGTTCGCTTCCCTAGTGATATACCCAAGAATGACCTCAACGCAAAACTCTGCTGGTTCTTGATCAACGAAAGTAAGCTTCCATTTCCATCTTTGCCTGGGTTGGTGCTTGCACTGATATATATGGCAACATAGTCGGGGTTGTTGGTCTACCACCTAGCTTCTTTTACACCGCGGGACATCCCGATTTGAATCGCAATTGGTTTAGATTCGCCGTAAACAGAGACGACAAGACAATGAGGTTGGCGAAGGAAAGGCTACTGGGGCTGAAAAAGTATATTGTTGGGTAGGGTTGAGGTTGGGATTATGGTTGGGTGGAGAGTGGCAAGGAGGAAGAGGTAGAGGTAGTTATTTTGAAGAATGCTCAATTCAATTACAATAAAAGAATTTTAGTTGAGGTCTAGCGTGTTAAAGATGGTTGTTGTGATACCGCGCGCGCCATCCATCCGCCACTCCCCACGATGTGTTTTCGACGATAAGAATTCGTATATATAGGGAGGGGAGAAGAGAGAGGGTTTATACGTGGACAGAGTCGTGCCTTCCCTTCTCGACGTAGTAGTCGAGGGAGTCGAGATCGCTCTGGTGGGTTTGGGAGGGCGATGGAGCCACGAAAAAGGGGCCGATTTTGACACCATCGTCAAAGCTACAAGATTATATAAAACTCAACGATTTATTGATAAAAAGATATAAGACTTATGTCATTGATTAGTTAGAGCTAGAAGAACATTTCTAGATTTTTTTCATATTTTTACGACGTCTTTTAGAGGTTGGTTAGTCTTCAGAGGGGCTGGTGCACGGGTGTCAGAGGGTGACCACAGGGGGTGTACTCGTTGGTGAGAATATGCAGCTTAGTAAATCCCGTGTCTCACTTTCGTATCCTTCCACCGTGATCCTTCTGTTCATAGCGAGAACATCACTGACACTACACAAATACTTCTGCCACCGGATCCAGATGTTGCAATTTAGAACCTGCCGGACTTCTTTTCAATATGCCCAAAGACCCCCCCCAATCTTCCTAGCAAGAAGCTTTGCTGCGATGGCTTCATCTTCTTCATCAATCGAACCTCAAACTTTACCAATGGACGTTCTAATTGAAGAAGAAACATGCCCCAACTACATTGCTGCAGATTATTACCCGATGGACCCTCAACAGCTTCTTCACGAGAGGTACAAGACGGTGACGAAACTTGGTTGGGGCCGCTGCTCCACGGTCTGGCTAGCCCAAGATACCAAACGGTACGCATCAATGCCAATGCATACATTGATATGCCTTCAAATTAACAATAGCACAGGGGAAAGTGGTGGCAGCGGCGGTCAAACCAGTACGTGGTTGTCAAAGTGGGCACATGCAGATATGCTAGTCAGGATGCCGCGAAGCACGAGTTAAGCGTCTACCTATGGTACACCCTATCCAACCGGATTATTACCGCGCACCAGAAGTCATTCTAGGCGCGGGTTGGTCCTATAGTGCAGATATTTGGAACCTGGGCGTACTGGTTTGTTACCGCTATCGATATAGAGATAATTTCTAATGATATTCAGATTTGGAACATGTTGGAAAACAAAGAGTTATTTACTAACCTCCATTCAAGCGAAGGCGAGTACAACTGTAAAGCACATCTTGCTCAGATGATTGCTTTCTTGGGCCCTCCACCAAAGGAGCTCCTAAACAGGGCTGGCAAGTGGAACTGGAGCCCCGCGATTGAAAACTCTACTGGCAAACTTTGCAAGAACGCGACGGAATTTTATGGAGGCCCCTTTTTCGACTCTGGTGGTATTTGCTCTCTGGCCCAGTTTTTGCAAGCTAATTTCCTAATTTTCTCTAGGTGAATTTTTATACAAAAGTCTTATTTCTAATAGGCAGTCTCTGGCGGATACGGTCACTTCCCTAGAAGGGGACGATAAAGAGCTGTTCTTGGATTTTATCAGTGGCATGCTCCAGTGGTTGCCAGACAATAGAAAGACTGCGAAAGAGCTTCTGTTCCACCCATGGCTTCAGATACCTGTCGTAGATAAATAGCAAGAGGTAGGAATAATAGAAGAAACAAACAATATAAAGATCGGCACAAATGGCTAATTCTTGATAGTGAAAAGAAGACACTAATAGACATATCCGACTAACTCTAGACCGCTAGGTGCTAAGCTCCTCGAAAGTCTATAAACGAGTTATAACACTAATTCCTTAGAACGCGATTATTAGTTAGTAAGATAATAATAGCTTCTTCTATCTCCGCGAACGAGTTAATCGAGAGTTTCGTAGCTAGAAGATAGTATAGAAACGGGATTAGAATATAAGAGTAGAATCTCAGTAGTAGTTTAGAGTATTAGAGTAAATTCCACTTATAAGATAAAGAGATAGAGCTTAGAGATAGAACGATTAAGTTTATTAGAGAAAGACGCTAGATATTTGTAATCTAGAGGCTATTTAAATAGTAGAAAAAGTGTTTAGTAATACTATTAATATATTAAGTCTTTTTCTTCTTTACAGTTCAAAAAGAAATATTATAATTCTTATTAATTTCTAATTAATATCTAGAAGAAGGTTCTAGAATCGAGGCTAATTACGTAAGATAGAATACTCTCGAAGTATTCTAATATATATAAAATCCTCTACTTCTCTTACTCTCTTATAGAGTTTAAGAGATATAATATAAAAGTATTTTATAATAACTCTCGAGATTATATATTCTAAGCGTATATTATCCAAGCCGAGCCCTACTACTCGTCTATTCATACCGATGAAATATCAAAGTATCACTACATCATATTTAGAAATTCTACCTTGTCATCTAATTTGTAAATAGATTATTCGGATCTCGATAGGTGGATATTACAGTCGTTTCGCTGTTAGAACAGCGTGGCTGAAATGCGCCTCAGCCACATATCGAAGAGTATAAAAGACACTTCTACGGAGTAGCCTTAACACTTGGCTTGCTTTCGTAGGGAGGAGTTTGCGGATTGCCGAATCTGTCACGACCTATATCGTCGATTTACAAAGCTACACATTCAATCAATCTAGGCTCTTTTAAAGAAGCCCTATCCTCTCAATGTACGAGGCACACACCCTTGGTCGAGAGATCCGCTGAATATTGTGAGTGGGCGGAGTCAAACGATGTTGGTTTCAGCGGAGGGGCACTAGGCGAGGGGTGGGGGGGCGTTCAAATCTTGGTATGCCACAATCAGTGTCGATGTTGGGGTACTGTTGGGAACTTATACTGTCAAGAAATATTCTGTTCCAAATCACGTTGGAATCGGCCGCAGCTTGGATCCAAATTGGGTTGATCTCGAAATTCTCAATAAATGGAAATACGAGTGTATCTCGTCGCATGGACCGAGATGCGAAAACCCTATGAAGATATCACCAATGCGACCAGCCTGGGTTATAGACGTGCAGAACAAATGTGTAGTTCCTGGGAGCCAGTGTCACAGTTTTGTGGCTCTAAGTTGCAGATGGGGAGAGACACGGGGATTTCAAATTGATGCCGGCATGTTGGAGACTTCCAAGAACACAACTCATTGGAAAATCCAGTTTTTTTAATCTCACTTGGCACCTATGATACACCATGCTATCTACTTGACATCTGCAATTGGCGAGCGTTATCTTTGGGCGGATGTACTATGCACCGTTCACGGCGACAGCGGAGCAGCTAAATCTTATGGGTGCAATATAAGCAAGTGCTGTAGTTACTATTGTTGCCGCAGATGGGGACTCGCAGGAGGGTCTACCCGGTGTGAAAGATTTCTCCTCTCCCAGGAACTTTGAGCAGCGAGTTTCGAATTCGAACGAGAGAAAATTATCGTCCGTAATACTGGCATATTCGATATGTATGGTGGAACTCCACATTTCGAGCGAAGCTGGATATATCAAGAGTGCACGATGTCGAAAAGAATGATTATTTTCAACACGAATGAACTTCATTGGCAGTGTCAGCTCAATGTATGGCACGAAGAGCTGATCCTTGGAAAAGAGGTTGACAAATACATCAATCCTCGCCTGAGTGTTACACTCCGGCTTTCCAGATATAGAATCCTTAGACATACTATTGGCACCTACAACAAAAAGGAGCTTGTATATCAAGAAGATGCTCTGGCTGGAATATCTGGACTTTTGTCAATATTCAGTCGCACCTTTATGGGGGGGGGTTTTCTCTGCGGCCTCCCAGAAATGTTTTTTGACAGAGCGTTATGCTGGCGACCAATATGGGGCTTTACCAACCTTCAACGACGAATTCCATTCAACCCACCCGTTGAGAATCGAATCTCACGTTCGGTATTGCCTTCTTGGTCTTGGGTTGGATGGCATGGTGTAATATTATATGGGTATGACGGTCAACGAATAAACCGCCTTTGCTCCCACATTTCTGAAAAAATCCCAATCACAAAATGGTATACCAGCAGCTTGCCGAGCGTACTTCCACCGCGAAGGATTAGAGCTACATGATACGACAACTTAGCTCAATTTGAAGATTTTTTAAAGCCGTTACTAGCTGGCTGGACTCGGATAGGTTCTGTCACGGAGAAGTCTACCGAGGACGAATGCTTGCTCTCCGTTCTCCGTCGCCAAAATCGAAGAATCCACTTTTACCTTCACCCCCGAGCAAACGCAGTATATATTCTGCGACACAAAAAGAGCATATCTTGCTGCCTTTCGTTTCGGAGACCTACACTCAAACAAAACAATATTGTAACACTTTTTAATGGACCGAGAAAGAGAGTCGGGAGTTTGCACTTGCACAATAATACCAAAGCTTACCCTTCGCTTATACCCCCTAAATTTAGCGAACAGAACCCATTTTTCCAGCGCCACTCCTAATATATTTTTTTAGATTTAAATTGACTCTCAAACACTCTCTTATACTCCAGATAGAGTGAAGTTTGAGTTACAGTGGTGCAGTTCTGGGTACACATAAACCGAGGTTGTTCTGGCGCCGGCACGCGGTTCTGACATCTGCTCGCTCACAATCAACCATTTTTCGCCCAAGCAACTCAATCCGCGTGTCGCAATAAAATTGTTGCATTCATTGCGAGTAGCAGAATGAAACATCTCTGGATAACTCCCTTCAATCAATTTCCACGGTTGGATGTTTGCTAACTCAAAAATATTCTCAGCACCTTCTCAGCACCCCTCCAAACCCCATCCTCTACCGCGCAACATCCCCAAAGATCCTCAAATACTCGAAATAAACGCATAAATATCGTGCTAGGTTGTCCATCCCGTACATGCCACCCTGCAAATCAATCGCTATCATGAACAAGAGAGGGGTGGTGGGGCCTTCAACCCGGGACTTCTACTTCTATTCCCTGATCCTCTGCGGCTTTCTTGCGAATAGACTTGCCAGGAATCCAACACCCGCACAAAATGTATAGAATACCCACATCTCCTTTAAGCTCACCACATATGCCGCCTTGACAATCACCCTCTCAGCCCAAGGTAATGTCGCTACCAAGTTAGCGTTCGCCGCTGCCGCCCCCGCGGAAAATTTCTTGGCTAGCTCAGGGCCCAGAGCAGTGATGAGATCTTCTTTTTGGTTGAGCATGCCATTCTGGAAAATAATGCCTCCGATCGCGACGGACATGCAACAGCCAATATTCCGTACAAACCCAAAGGTACCTGTCGTTGCGGCCATGGAATCTTTCCGGGGATCGATGTTGGATTGAAGGGCGACTAGTGTGGTTTGCAGTCCCATTCCCACCCCAATACCTGGAAGTTGTTAACTATGCTTCTCCTCCATGAGAAAGGACCAGGAGAATTAAAAGCACCCAGGATCAAATCCAGAATCATGAGCAATAGTTTCAACATACCCGCAATAATTTCAAATAGCACGATTTTTATCGTCGTCAATTCCTCAGAGAAGTCGATAAACAAGCCGTAACCTAAAGTCATAATAGCCATTCCACCCCAGATGAACTCCATATAGCTACCTAGAAGCGATTGTTAGCGGCAACGTTTGGAAACTATCGAAAGGGGAAAGTTTACCTGTTGTCCTCACAAGGAGCCCACTGATGACGCCGGTGAAAGTTTGGGTGAGTGTAACAGGGAGCACAAGAAGTCCAGAACCCAATGCTGATGCTCCACCGACAGCCTGAAAATAGAGAGGGAGATAATACATTGAAGCCACATAGGTCTTGTTTGGTCAGTAGGAGTGATAAATGTTGCCTGTCGATAACTTACCAGTCCATGAAGCAAAACTACAAGCAGCAATGCTGCAGTTGTTTGTTTTTGAAACAACCTCATTGGTACGACGGGTTGCTTTGCAAATTTGGCTTCATTCAAGAAGAACAGTCCTAGGAGGACCATTCCAACAGTTACTAGGCCAATCAATTCTGGCGAACTCCATGGGAAAGTCACACCACCAAGCTCGAGACTGGAAAGGAGCATGACAGTTGATGCAAGAACCGTTATACTTCCAAACCAGTCAACGAGCTTTAATCCTTCGAGCAACGGGACCCCCGGGCTATCGACCTTGAGAAAGAATAGGAGAGCAAAGAAAGCAAGACCACATAACGGAATATTGATCCACCAAATCCACTAGATCAAAGTTCGTTAGCATAGGACTCCTTGGACTCGTATCAGCCCTTACTTACTCTCCATGAGAGATGGTCCGCGAATGCCCCACCAATCACTGGCCCTGTACCTGATGCGAAAGCCCAGACTATACCAGGGAGAGCCAGATAAAAACCACGTTCCCTACACCATTGTTATCAGCATCCCGACCATGGTTATTGTGCCAGAAATTCGACCTACCGCAAATCGAAAAGGTCGCTAATGCATATGTTCACAAGGATTGTCAAACCTCCAGCTGCACTGCCTTGGATCAACCTTCCAGAAATAAGCATCTCAACATTGGTTGCTGTTCCACATAGCAATGATCCAATGAAGAAAACGCAAACAGCTGCTAATATAACAGGCTTTCGACCCCATATATCGCTAAACTTCCCCCATAGCGGCCCACATGCAGCATGCGCGAGAAGATACCCCGAACCAACCCATATGTACGCTACTTGTGATTGAAAATAGTCGGCGATAGCTGGTAATGCTGGAGATACGATTGTCTTGGGGGTGCGTTAGTAAAGGTTTGTGAAAAGCTAAGCGAGCGGTCAACTTACTGCATCCAGGGCTGCAAGGAACAATGCCAACTAATCCCAACAGTTTTGTCAGCACGCTCTACATGTTCACAGGACCCTACCTCGCGAGGTGACTTACAAAAAGTGCCGGGAGTGTGATGAATAGTTTCTTCTTGGAGGTCGAAGTGCTGGTTCCATCTGCGTTGTGCCCCAGCAAGGGCTGTTCTTCGTCACGATGCATGCGGTGGTAACAATGACGACTTTCAAATCTCGAATCAGCAAAGCAATGCTGTCTCCCTGGTAATCTCTCCCTCTCGCTCTGTCACGAGTGTGTTCAAGATATCTGCTGGCGTGAGTATTTCTTTCAAGTACGTTTTCTTTTTCCTATTGTGTCGGGTTTTCGGGACGTTTAAAACCGCGAACGGATATGAGTACAATCACGATCTGAAATACAAAACCGACGAGCAAACGGTCATTGATATCTGGCTATACTTGTACATGTATTCTGGGCTGTCATCGTTCATACGTGTTCCAAATTCATGCACTCCCTTTTAAAATTAGAAATTTGGGAATGCGGTCGCCGCATCGTAGTTGTGTAGCTTAATTTGTACAATGTACTCCCAGCTAAGCTGTCATCATGTAAATCGATGCACAATTCGCCAATCCCTGATTTCTTGGTGTCACTTTACTTCCTTTGCACCAAAAGCCAGTTGTCGATCCGAACTGTTACATTCATATGTTGTATTTTGTTTGGTGGAAATTGCCAGCCTCAGCCGGAATGCGTTCTTTGATCCTTCGCGATGACCTGACCCCGGTGTATTTCTCGGGCTGCTAGGTCGATCGGATTGGCAGCCATCTGGATCTTTCACGCCTTTACTTCCGGGGTTGCAGATTCATATGTTGTGTTATGTTGCTCAAGTGACCTTCACGAATCTGTGTTTTTGTGTGACGCCACGACTGGGCGCCGGTTTCTTGTCTTCTTCTTTCCTTCTCCGTGTGGCAGGACCAAACACCGAAATACCCGAAGTAAACAATCTCCCCTTTCTAAGATTTTTCTTCTATTGAGGGTTTCTGTTCTAATTCTCTTTCTCTTACACTTACAGCCCGAGATCATGTCGAACATCATGGAAGGGGTGAGAGTCCTCGATGACTTTTTTCGTATTCAAAGCAATAAGTGCATTGCAAAGCCTGTACTGGCATGTCCCAAGCACAATGGCGAGCCCAAGGTCTATTCTGCTGGGGAAGTAGAGGCATTAGTTGAAAGAGCAGCTCGAGTACTTTGCACTCAAGTGTCCGCTTTACACGTAAGCTTTGCCCTTGGGGAAATAACTCACACCACACTAATTTACTCTTCCAGAACAGAGCAAATGCACCTGTGGTGGGAATTACTGGGCCTTCCAATCTGGAATTTTTGATGACGGCTTGTGGTTTGAGCAGACTTGGATATACTGTCCTTGTTCTTTCTCCCAGGTTATCAGTCACCGCTTATGCTGCACTTCTTCAAAAGACTAAATGCACGGCTCTCTTCTGCCCCACAGAAGCCATCGATGCCGTCTCTGATATCACATCCTCTTTATCGATATCTACTTCCCAGCTAGTCAGCGAAGACGAACTGTTCTCGAGCACTACCAAACTTGGCACGTTCGAGTTCCCAATGACAAATTCGGAAGATCTAGGTCGAACGGCATACATAATGCATTCAAGCGGTTCAACTGGCATTCCCAAACCTATTCACATAACTCACCAACGTTATCTCACATCGGCGATGAATGGTTATGGCCTTTCGGTTTTCCTGACACTTCCATTCTATCACGTCTTCGGCTTGGGTATGTTTTACACTGCCATCTATCAGGGTTCTATGCTCATATTATATGACTTCTCAACACCGGTCACGGGGAATAATGTTAAGAAGACCATTGAGAGATTTCACCCCCAGCAGACTTGCGCGGTTCCCTATACTTTGAAATTGACGAGTGAAACAAAGGGGGGAATTGCGGCATTGAAATCCTGCGAAATTGTTACATATCACGGAAGTCAATGTCCTGATGAGCTAGGGGATCATCTTTCTGGAAATGGAGTTCATCTTGTGGGGTCCTTTGGAAGGTATAGCACATTCCACCGACTATTATCTCAAGGCTAACACGATTCAAGCACTGAAGCTGGTGTCCTTGCTACATCTCAGAGACCACGAGGCGATAAGAACTGGAATTATAACCACTTCTTGCCTTCTGTCACGCCCCACATCTGGATGAAGCCTATTGGGAGTGGGCTTTTTGAGTTGGTGTGCCTCGAGGGGTTGAAATCGAGAGTTCTTTCTAATTCTCAGGATCCGCCTAATTCCCTCCATACCTCCGACCTATGGTCCCCACATCCTGATACTCCCAACCTGTGGAAGTTCGTTGGCAGGATCGATGATCGTATTACTCTTCTGAACGGAGAAAAGGTTCTCCCATTACCAATCGAAGGTCTGATACGAGATGACGTTCTTGTTCAAGAGGCTGTTGTATTCGGAATCGATAGAACTGTTCCTGGCCTGTTCGTTTTTAGGAGCCCACTTGCCGCGCATTTGTCCGATGATGAGTTTTTGGAACATATATGGCCTAGAATCATACAAGCGAACGAGAGAGCCGAGGCATTCTCGCAGATTGTGAGGGATCTTATTTTGGTTTTCCCGCCCGAAGTTGAGTTTCCTAAAACGGATAAGGGGTCTTTGATGCGTTTTATTGGGTACAAGAAATTCAGCAAGGAAATTGATGATGTGTATCGGAAATTCGAAAGTTCTGGCTCCGATGGAAATCTGGAACTCGGGATTCTTGAAACACAGGAGCATCTTCTTTTCTTATGTGGGAGAGAGTTGGGCCTCGATATCGGACTCGATACTGACCTGTTTGCTGCGGGACTGGATAGTATGAAGGCCATCCAGTTCGCGTCGCTTATTAGGAAGGGGATCAAGTTACGCGACTATTGCAAGGATTTATCTGCTACTAATATTTACGAGATGGTGAACTTGAGAAAGTTGGCGGGGTATCTTTGTTCGGCTGATGGGAGGCGACATGAGATTTCGGACATTGAGACTATGGAAGCTCTCATAGAGAAACATAACGAGTTTGTCAGTCGACCTGCTACTTTGTCTAGTCAACCATTTGAGTGGTATACCGTGGTAAGTACTATCATCCATCCATCTAATAAACATTTTGGACAGCTATGAACTGACTGTTACGAACAGGTCCTTACAGGTGCAACTGGAAACCTAGGTTCCCACCTCCTCTTCCAGCTTCTCCGAAATCCCGCAGTCCGACAAGTAATATGTCTCGTCCGTCCCAAAACTTCCAGTCTAGTCCCCATACAACGTCTTCTCCAAACCTTGGAATCTCGCAAGCTCGACATATCACCTAAACAACGGAATAAAATCGTGGCACTTGAGAGCGACCTCTCTCTCCCATCTCTTGGGCTGGAAGAAGATGTATTGGAACGAGTGAAGAAAAGCGTCACGGTGATACTCCACGCTGCCTGGCCCGTAAACTTCAACATCTCCGTACAAAGTTTCTCCCCCGAAATCGCAAGTGTGCAAAATCTCATTAACCTTTCCCTCTCAGTATTTTCTCCACAACCGGCTGAGTTCCTATTCTGCTCGAGTATCTCTGTCGCTATGCGAGGACCGAGTGGCATACCTGTTTCGGAGGAGGAAATTCGAGATTTGAGTTGGGCTTCGAGTACGGGGTATGCAAGATCCAAATTAGTGGGTGAGAAGATTGTTGGGAGGGCGGTTGAACAGGGTGCTAGAGGGAGAGTGCTGAGAATCGGACAGATTGTTGGTGATGGGAAATCATTTTATTGGAATGCGGAGGAGGCTACGCCGCTGATTATTAGGAGTGCTTTGACATTGGGAAAGATTCCAAGTTTGAGAGAGGTGCGTTTATAACCTATTCTTGCTCTCGTTATTAAGCACAATACTGACATTTCGTATTAGGGATGTTCATGGTTACCTGTTGATTATTTAGCGAGCATCATTCTTGAACTCTCGTCTCTCAACCCTTCTCCTCCCACACAGAAATACAAAAAGAATTTAGTATACAACCTAGTTAATCCTCATCGCTTCGACTGGACAACCGACCTTCTACCAGAGCTTAGGCGATGCGGGCTGGAATTCGAAATCGTATCGCCGCGAGAGTGGGTCCAGGCTTTGAGGGGGAGTGCTGATACATATTCGGTGGAGAGAAATCCTACATTGAAACTTTTGAGCTTTTTTGAGGGCAAGTATGGCACTGGGCAGGATGAGAGTAGGGAGGGTGAGAATGGAAATGGGAATATGAATGGGTATGGGGAGGGAAATACTGTTGTGTTCTCTACTGAGAGGGCCGAGGAGGTAAGTGAGAAGCTGAGGGATAGGATTGATTTCATCAAAAATGGGTATGTGGAGGGGTTCCTGAGGGGTTGGAGGGGGAAATGGGAGTTTAAGAGATGAGAGATTATAGGGGTAAAACTTTTATTTATTTACGGCACGGGGTTAAGACAGATAAGTAGTTTTAATGGTTTCTTTGTTTGCATTATTCAAATCTTTTTCAATTTGAATAACCTATTTCACCCTAGCCTTAGTTTGTCTTCTAAGGACCTACGTCCATCTTATCATCCTCGCTATTCAAAGAAGGATTCCAAGAAGGAATTCCCGTGTAAAGCTCATCGGTATGGGTGTACACCATACCCGCAAAAATTTCGCCTTCTTCTAGTACTCCCAACATCCCAAGGAGATCATCCAGTGTGATTTCAATCTCGTTTACTGTGATGTCCCGCAGGTTTTGGTGCACCGCATCGTAGGTGTAACGGTGAACAAAGTCAACCAACCCCCAACAAAACTTCACCCATAACTCCACACGATACGCATCCAGAGTGGCTTCGTGTTGATTGAATTCGAAACTTGGGAAATACAAGTCAGGTTGGAGGAATTGTTTGGCGGAGAAGGTCTGCTGGACCTGGGGATCAGGGTGGGATGTGAGTGCGACGAGCTCTTCGGTCGTTTTGCAAGCAAAGAGTTTATCTAGGATCTCTGCTGGAGAGAACTTGGGTTTGCCATTGTCACTCTTTAGTGATGATAGCCGAGAGAGATCGCAATTCCGCCTAAGAGGTACTGGATTCTTGCTTTCAAGCACATGGGGTGGGTGAATGGTGTTGATAACCTTCTCAAAAGTCCACAAGAAACCCATGATCTTTTTCAAAGTGTCTACAGGAAGTGGCTCCGATGCGTGGGCTACCTCAACACGAAGATTAGGGATGCCCTCACGATCGGCTGAGTGTTGGTATTCGGATTCTAAAATCCTGCAGGCATCAGTGACGGCATCTAACCCTTCCATATTACCTTGATTCATTGGGGAGCTCAATGATACCTGGTAGTATAGAGGGGTTCTATCTTCATTGACAACTCGTTTTAGGCTTCTAATGAGCCACTGACAGGCTGTGAGATCCTCTAGGTAGCGAGGATCATCCGTGCCCTGAAAGTTATCATCGAGCTTCCACTCGGTCTGGAAGGGATTCTTAGAGTTTGAAAGTGATTTACAAAGATGCCCGGCCAGAAAGCCAGGAGGTTTTGACAAAAACTCGGGGTTGGAAATTCGAATGTCCAATTGAACTCGGAAGTAAAACGTACAATATTTGTTCGCCATTTTGAATAGTCGCTTTCTCAAAAGTTCGAAATCGGTTTCCAATGGTTTGAGGTTTGGTAGTCTTCGAAACTGAAACTCTCCGCTAAAGGAATGGAACATGCCATGATATACGCCAATGAACGTAAATTGTTTAACTTGTTTTTATGTAGAACAAAGCATTGTGTTGGGCAAGGCATTGTTAACTAAGAGACTCACCATGCTTTTGTCAGCCCAAAGACACAATAGTCAGGATAAGGTAAAGAGTTATTGTCTCTTTGTATTCTTTCAAAATGGAGATTTGAAAGACAAGGCAGGTAGCAGCAAATGGAGAATTCATATCACGTGTCTGACCTCCATCTTCTCTTTTAGGGGTTCTAAAACGTCGGTTCACTTTGCTATTAGCAAGCTTAGCAGCAGTTGGCCTTTCGTATGAAACATCAGTTAAAGCGATGGATGCAACTTTGAAGCCCCTACTCAGTTCAATACGACCAATTACCTTTTACATTTGAGTGCACGTTGTTTGAGATCTCTTCAAATATTTGCATACGAAAATTCTAATCCAAAATTTGCCTTGCTAAGTACTAATACACTATTTGAAACAAGATGGGGAAGTTTAAGGAGGAAAAACATAGGCATCCTTCTATAAAAAAACCTCCGACCCAATTTGCCAAAGGAACATAAGTTTCGTCATCATAAACTCCAACTTCCGTTGTATAGACTCATCTCTCATACCAAGCTTCAGGGTTGAGATATCTGACCTTACGCGCCTTGTAGGCAATGTTGGTTGGTTGAGTTTCAACACTTGAAACTTGACCACTTGGAGCCCAGCCAGAGGGACGTACACTGGGCAGTGGGAAGACGCCGGCGGGGTATGGCTTCGAGCTGAGGTTGCTTTTTTCTGTTGATGTAGGGAATAAATTACCCCCCGTACCAGTACCTGGCTTCTTGGAAGTAACAAATGTTGGGATAGAGGTGCTAGAAATGGCTGTTGCTGATGTAGATGTAGTCTTCGCAGAGGAATTAGTTCTCGAAACCGGGGTAGATGTTGTGTCCTTCTCAGCTGAAGTAGAATGCTCCATGTCAATCGGAACCTTTGGTCCATCCTTGAAAACGATGCAATCTGTAGCGAGCTTCTTGAGTTCCTTGTCGAAAACAGGCTTGTTGAAGAATGGATCATCGCGATCAGTTTTCCACCCCGCGAAGCTGATTGAAGCATCGAGAGAAGCATCAAATTTCAGTCCGAACATTTCTGGCTTGTTCGGACAGACATTTCCTTCAGAGTTGAATTCAGCACCGAGAGTCATCGTTAACTTTGGAACCCGCATTTCAACACCCGCACCCATATTCCATTTGAGAACGCTAATCGCAAACTCGGCACCAACTTCGGTAAATATTTCCAGTGTACCTTGAACCTGAGCATCGACGTTAACAGGCTTAGTGGTGACTGTAGGCACCCAACCGTCAAACTTGCCATCGTTTCCAACGAAATCCATTTTGGCCATAGCCTGATTGCTGATTTTGGCAGATATGCCAGATTTGATATTTGCCGAGCCTTCAATACCGCTGAACTCGAAGCCAGCACGGAAAACGATTTGAGGACCAAGTGAGAAGAGTTTCGGAATGCTGAATGGGGTTGGATGCAAGGTGGTAAGTTCCCAGCTGTTGTCCCATGGTTTTGTGAGATTACCAGAAACAGAAAGAGTTGGGTTGAAGTCTACATCAAGTCCACCCGCCTCAGGGTTGATTTGGATCCATGATTCTGTGATTTCCGCTTTGGAAATGACTCCTGTGAACTTTCCAGCGATACTAAGCTTTGCTGTGACTTTGCAATCATCACACCCCACGCTGACCTCTAGTCCCGAGCCAACTTTTTCTGGAGATAAGGTAGAAGGCAAATTCCAATCGATAGGGGCGGAAAATTTGACATCCTTGTCGATGGTTGTCAAGTCATTAATCTTGTCACTGATGCCACCAATAATGTCATCACCCCAACCACGACTGGTCAAGGGAGAACTTCCAGCAGCACTCGAGGCATTTTGATAGGCGCCCCATTGAATCGTGAATGGGTTGTCCAGGTCGGACTATAGAAAATATTAGTCTTTGGTAGCCAAAAATATTTCTGTTTGTTGAATCTTACCCATTCTTTCTGATCAGCGATATATTTCACTTTGAAGTTTGAAGGATCGTATTTAGTCTTGGTGACAACCTATGGTTGGCGACCAGCCTCGCTACTGCAGCCACCCCAGTTTACCAGCATGAGAAATGTGCGCTGAGCGTCGAAATTGACCCAATCCCAATCGTCCTTGGCCCTCTCGTAGAGCTCAGCATTCTTGAAGTCAATGATAAATCTTCATCGCAAACGAGAGTTTCGAGGTCATCCTTGAAGTGCTCTATAGAGAGAATCAATTGAGTTTCGCCAGTAGACAAAGTCATGTTGACAAGGACATCAGAGTCTGAGGGTTACTTGTCAGTAGTTATAAAAGAAAAGTGAGACAGGACATGAAAGAACATACCAGCAGCTCCCCCACCCCAGATCAAACTGGTATCGTTGACAAGTCCAATTGTTGAACCATCTCTCTTCTGAACACCCTTGGTACCAGGTAGAATTGGGACTAGAACAGTCATGTTTTGCGACGCAAAAGCGTCTCGGTTGTTGATTGTGGTTGGCTTGAGAATGTAGTCCTCATTGGCATATTGGGTAGCATAGCTAGTCTGCAAGAAGTAGAAGGCCGCTAGGCCGAAGGTTGTCGATCGCATGTTGGAAAACAGATCCAAAATTTGGTTTTTATGGTGTTGATTTGGTTGAAAATAGGTCTATGTCGGTGGGTAAAGACAGGAATTTGAAAGTTGGATATTCGTAAGAGTGTGGTAACAAGAAAATCTTGCGCAAGTAAAGAATGAAGGAATGAAACAATACCAAAGGAAAAGAGAATGAAGAGGAAGAGAATGAGTGATGGGGTTGGACTGTTTGAGGGAAAGATGGATATAGAAATCATGAGATTTTTATACCTCTCTTCGATCAAGATAGTAGAACTTCAGCCTTGCAAGTGCTTTCAAGAGGAAGCTTGGCATCTCATAGGATCAAATGAGTGTAACTCGCAGAAAGTAAATGTAAATTAGCAAACACATGAAGACCCCCAAATTAAAGTTTTTCAAAGTTGGTTCAGGGGTCCGTAGCATGAATTCCCACCAAGAATTGAGCAGAATGTCATGATAGAAGGATCTTGTCGGTGATGAAAAAGAATGTGAGGAAATCGAAGAATGGACAATCGCGAGAAAGACTTGTGGTACAGAAATATCTCAGTGGTGTTTTAAACGAGGACAATTGAAATCGGGATCATGTGGATGCCTGAGTCGCATGGCTATACCATCTGAAGCGATATTTGAGAGAATGAAGCAACCCTCCACAACGCAGTGCATGGGAATTTGAGAAGTAAAAATACTTAAGACAATGCTGCAAGGTTCAAGTCGTACTAAATATCACGCCGGGAAAATGCTTGTCGTATACGAAGTACATTCCAGGATGGGGAACCCCTCAAAAGCATGTCAAAATACGGCGGTGGAAAATAATATAAGGCTGAAAGATGGTTTGGAGGCTGCCAGCGGTGTGAGGTTCCGCATTAGCTACCGAATATTTCCCAAAAAAGGATAAGGCCAATATCAGGTATGCAGCCGGGAAGCATTACCATAAGAGAACCTATTTATATGGAAGAGGAGAGAGGGTAGCAATTGAGCCTATTGACAAACAAAGTCTCGGTAGTGATCCCATTGCAGAAAATAACTGGATGGAATTTGAATCAAAGTCGACTTGATCCAACGTTTCAAAGAAAGGTGCACAGTGTATCACAGTAGTGCGTGCGACTTAGCTTAGCCACTAGGCGGAAGCCGGATGCGGGTGTAATTAAGACTTACGTTTTACTACTTGCATATTAATACCATCCGAATAGCAATAAAAGCTGCTCATTGCTTGCGCTAGCTCGACAGCTTTTGAGGAGGAGAATTGTGCATTTACTATAAAGCTGGCTGATGTTTTTGAGGCTTCATAAGTTTCATACCTTGGTGCCCTCCACAAAACGGCATATCAATGCTTTGGTCTCCAGGCGAGAAGTGTCATGTAACCGTGAATCCCCCTTGCATCTGCTTTTCCATGTCTCGGTTGTTTGCCTCGGCTAAAACCACCGCCTCTCTCATTTTTAGAAGTCTCAACTAAACGACTCCGAAATCTCTTCCTTCATGCGCCCGGCTTCTCCCATGTGTTTCAGGGAATTCTAAGTTACTAACGGTTTATAGAAGTTCAAACATTCAAAGGTTTGCAAAAAAGGCTTGATTCGGGATGACGATTATCCGACCCAAACCACCTAGTTTTGAAGTCTCTCAACGTCTACGGGGCATATCTCTACATGAATCACAATTTGAAGTCCTCTTATTTCCAGATTCAATATGCTAAACTGAAAATGGGCACTCAAAGTGGGTACTTGAGGCTGAAGTACTTTGAAAGCGGGCTTAGAGGCTGATATTGACAATTTCTGAGTACAAACACTCCTTTGAAGTGCAGCCAAGAATAGTAAATCTGGAAGACATATATGTACATTTGGGAGCTGTACCCCTCGCCTCGGCAAAACATATGTTTCACAATCCCAGAATATCTGTCAGGCTTTCAATTCATGTAGAGGCAAGTAATCAGTTATCCTGGGCGATCATAAGTGACCAGTGTTTTAGCTTTCCCCGCCTAAGTCAGCCTAGAGCTCTGGATAGGATAGGATACTCCCCCTATTTGGATAGGAGAGGATAGGCTATTTTCACTTACAGGCTAGGCTCGATTAGGCAGGATAGTTGCCAAATCAGGATAGGAGTAGCTAGGAAAGTAAAAAAGGGGGGGCTAGGAGAGGAAAGGATAAGCCTGGAGTGGATGGGACAGGAGAGGAAAGGCAAAGTATAATAAAGTGATAAACTCTTAAAACAAGTAAAAAGCCAGGTAAAAGTTCTAATATTATAGACTAATTCCAGAAGCATTAAAAACAATAATTCCACTAAAACAACCAAAACACCAGATATCTCATATTACAGGCTGGCATATACCCAGCCTAGCCTCCACCTAAGGCGAGGAGTGGCAGGTCCGATACACCGGGATGGGATCGGATAGACAGATCAAATCTCAGAGGAGGATAGGAGTAGAAAGGAGAAATGATATATCAGGATATGAGAAGGTGGGATAGCCTCAAATTAGAGGCGGGATCGGAAAGGCTCATATGGGAAGGCTAGGATAACAAAAGATGCGGGGAAAGTTGAAACACTGTAAGTGAAGATGGAGCTGCTGCACTTAAATCAGTCGACAGGCTAAGCCACCCCAAGCCACTCGATCTGGTTGGTCTTAATTGTAATTGGTCGCGTCTTTTTTAGCGTCCTTTTGATACCTCTTTCACTTCAACTTCATGAACCCTTCCTTTCCTTCTTCAATCAAGCAACGCGCCCAACTCCCACGCAGGTGAATACCCCCCTACCAAGTAAGATCCGTCGCCAAACATCATTCTAACTCTGATAGGGCGTTACATCAAACCACCGCTACCCTGCTCTCGCGTCTCCAACTCCAAGTCACCGCACAATCACAATTCACCAACATGTCTGAATGTGCTCCTATCAATCGGTCCTTCAACCAGACAACCCACCCCGAGTACAACAATGCTTGTGTACTCGGCGACCCATCCTTGTTGTCAAATGAGCCCCTCGAGAAGATCCTCAGCGACTGCTGCCAGGACCCCAACGGCACCAATGGCACCGACGCCAACTTCTCCGCCGACTCATGCTATTTCATCTGCTCCTTCGACCAGGTTTCTCAATTCATCCTCTATCCTCTATGCCTCTCCCAAAACAGAAACGCAACTATCCCAGGTCTTCCAGGCGGCTTGTTGAGCATTCCGGGTAATTGCTTTGGCGACCTCCTCGACGATTACAATAACAACAACATTCCCGGGCTTGTCAACTCGACCAGCAGTGACACTCTCATGTCTACCTCCTCTTCGCCAGCCCGCCTCACGACACTCACCGGTACCGCCGTCAAGACATCCGCCACCGTCGCGTCTACCTCGTCTTCACCTTCAAGTGTCACCCCCACTGGTTCTGCTGCCTCGGCTTCCGCCACGACCAAACCATCAAAGGCTTCATCTGGAGGATCAATTTCAATAGGCGCTGTTGTAATTGTTGGACTTGTCTTCTTTGGACTCTTTGTCTAAAGTGACATCACTGGAACCTTCAGATTGAAGTTGACTGTATGGAAACTGTACATAGCTTGATACATGATTTTCATTGTAGATGGTGCGTGGACTGGTGTACATACATGAATGGCTTTACAGAGGATCGATTGTAAAATAGCAGAGAATTTCTTTGATTTTCTACAAATCGAATGAGATATCATCCCATAACATTGTATTTCTCCGCACTTGATGGCCAAATTTCTCTAGAACACGGCAAGCCATAATTCAAGTCTCATTTTGAAAAAAAGTGAAGAAGCACTAGAAGTTCAAGTGCGTGTCTTGCAGGAAATGATCTTCTCGACTCCCCATTTTTTCAAACACCAGGGCCACCTTTAAATTTCAAAAGAACTAAAATCGAAAAAACCATCATCCAATGGCAAAGAAGTGTCAAAAATGTCCTTGCTAAACCTCTCCAAAACATTGCAAGCCGCCCGATGCCCGTTTTCCAAAGCAAATTCTCGTGCTCGGTTATATTGAGTTTCGCTGCTACCGATAATCAACGCCCCGGAATTGAGTAGAAGTTGAAAGTATATCAATTCTTCCATGTTCTGCTGCACCTTCCAGAGCGGTTCGTCCGCCAATTTTAGCTGATGGGGCATTGACATCGGCCCCATAAGCTATCAGGAGTTTAGCAAGGCTAATGAATCCCCGGATAGCTGCAAACTGAAGTGCAGTGGCACCATTTCGGTCGAATGCTGGAGCGTTGACATCAGCACTACTTCTAGGAGTAAGTTAACGGAGTCGGTGCTGCCTTTCTCGACTGCAAGTTGTAAAGGTGTACGTTCTCTACCAAACTGGAGAGTAGGGTTCGTGTTCGCTCCTGCCGCTATCAAAGTCTTTGCAGTGTTCATGTTATATTTTTGTCTGGCTAATAGGAGACCAGTTTGGCGATCATCTCTGGCAATAAGATTGGGATCTGCGCCACTTTCAAGAATCATCTTCAAGAACGAGAATCTTTGCTCTTATCAAACTCTGCCGCATACCCCAGGGCTGACATTCCCTTTCGGAGACGGACATCTCTCAGATATGCAAGCTTCCAGTGAATTATATAGAAGAGAGATAATTAGATATAGCGCTTCTTTCTAGCCAGGCCTCGTCTCTTTTAGAGTACTTTTATTTTCTGTCTTCTAAAGAAAAGAGGGTTTCTAGAAAGCCTTAATAAAAAAAAAGCCTGGATTACAAAAAAAGTAGGCAAATTCAAGCTTAACTCGCAACTCACTGTATTAGACTCACCTCGAGACTGAGTAGGTAGAAGCTCCCAAATTTCCAGCTTTTACTAAGGATTGTGACTTCCAAAGTTTCTGACAGTCCTTCCTCTCGCATATAGAACCAAACCTCGGTTACTGGCTAGTGATCCAACCTCTCGAATACCAAAGCCTTCAAACGAAGCTGAATTTTTTCATTGGACGTTAATAGAAAGCTGGAAAAAACATGATAAGGAATATTGGAGACGAATAAATACCTAGGTTCCTGATCTATCGCTCCTTTAGATCGCGAGGAAAGGAGAAAATAAAGTGAACTTGGGTTATGGAAATGTCATGAAATTTTTAATGATGTCCGAGGACAATGGAGTGCATGTTTCAGTTATTTTTGCACGACCGCTAAACGCTCAATGATTTTCTGTCTGAAAAATTTAGTGGACAGCTGTCAATTGGTTATCTGAAAGCGCGTGAAATTCTTGCCTCTGATACACTCCCTAAAGTGCCGAGGTAGGGGTAGTCTTATAGACTAGGAGAATGATCCTAGTATACTTTGATACTACTCTATCTAAGAGAGTTAGGTAGCGGCTGATCCGGTTATTTATAGAGCCTGCTTAGCCTATTTCCTCTCTTATTCGACTAGGGCACCAGGTCTCGTGTCTAAAGTAGGTGATTAAGAGGATCGAAGTAGTAGTAACTTGCTTAAGCAGATAAGAAGGTAAGCCTCTTATTATATTTGTTATTTCTTTAAGAGTATTAGCTATAAGTGTAGCCTTACTTGTAATAGACGTGCTTCAGTAGACAAAGGTAGAACAAACAACACTCTATTCTTAGGACAAAAGACGAGGAGAGCAGAAGAGCTCGAGAGAACCGGGAACTAAATACAAGTCCTGCAACGCTAGTGCGTACGCTAGTACTAGCGTGCATCTAAGCGAACATGTGACATCCAGCAGCCCTCGTGACTATAACCGTTATATTACTCGTTATTCTTTTAACGTAGCTATAGAACGTAAGACAGGGGTTAAAGAAGATACTAAGCTATCTAAGCTCTTACGTAGGTTCTATTGTCTTCTCTTTAACTATAATAGAGGGAGGGGGCCGGATACCTCTCTCTTTTTGCTTCCTTTTATAGGAGAAGTATATAAGTTCTAACTTCTTAGTATTAAAAGTAATACCCTCGTCTATACACTACTCTAGAGCGCTAGCTACCTGCTCTATAAGAGCCTTAATATTCTCTGCTTTTAAGAGCCTAAAAGTAAGTAATCTAATGTCGTCTACGTAACCGAATCTCTATAATACTAGAAGAGAGCTAACCCCTAAGCTAAAGAGGGGCTAGATATAAAGTATAAAGAGAATAGACGAGATAGGCGAGCCTTGAGAAAGCCTGTATTAAAGCGAGGTAGATACTTCTATTTCCTTATCTAGTTTTACTTTTACTAGTCTATTAGTTAAGAAAGAGGTAGCCTATTTAATAAAGCAATCTAGCTAACCTTACTCTCTTAGCCTTTTAATTAGACGACTAGGAAGTACTACGTTAAAGGCCTCTTTAATATCAAGTGTAAGAAGAGAGGCTTCCTATTTATCCGTAAGAGCTAACTTAATATCGAAGGTAAGGCAGGTAGTAAGATCTGTAGCAGCTCTTAGAGAGAGAGCCTCGAACTGGTTTTGCTCTAGGACAGAGTACTTAATAGCTATCTAAGAGGCTCTCTTTATAAGAAGCCTTTTAAGCCTCTTTCTAAGGACTAAGAGTAAGGTGATTAGGCGATATACTCGGGGGGACGACTTATCTTTCTTATTAGGCTTTAGGATAATAGCGACGATAGCGGTATAAAAGATCTTTAGATAGAAACCTGCCTCTATATAGCCTTTGAATAAGAAGAGGACAAGATATAAGATCTGTAGCTAGGCTGCTTTAAGGACTCCTGTTACTAGCTCGTCTTCTTCTAGCGTAGTAGAAGCTTTCCTAAGAATCGATTCCTTAATCTCGTATAGCGTAAGAACTGCCTAGAGAAGGGACTAAGTAGAGGTGGTTAGAGTATTAAATAGAATATCTCTAACTTCGGCCTTATTTATAAGTAGCTCTTATACTAGGATCTTCTGCTTTTCTTAAGTAGAGAAGCCTAGTTAGCCTGCCGAGTCTCTTAGAGAGGGAGACTTATAGATTCTAGTGCTCTAGTACTACTTATAAATTTTAAATATATCTTTACTCTTCGTAGCTTTATCGACTAGGGTATAGAAGTGTTCTCTCTTTACCTTTCGGATTTCCTATCTTAGACTCTTATAAAGAGTTTTTAAGGCTTATATACTCGCGTTAAGCCTTTATACCTGTCTTGCCTCAGTAGCCGCCGTCTAGCGCTCCTTATTCTACTAGGGGTGTCTGAACCCGTGTCCGAGCCCTCGCTTAGCGCTGCTAAGATATACGCTATATACGCTCTTAGTAATAAATCCTGCCAGGGCCTCTAGCGAGTCCGAGTCTAGTTATTCTATAAGTTCGTAAAGCTATTAAGTTTCAAGCTTTCCTTAAAGAGTTGTCTTAAAGGTTTTAACGTTAAGAGAGCTAAGCTTAAGAGAGAGGTCCTTTATAGTTAAGTTTCCTATATATAAAAGTCGAGTAAGAAGTAGGAAGTAGTTAGAGCTATACTTAAATATAAGGTCAACCTTAGTAGCAGCCTCTCTCTAATAGAGGTTATTAGAGTAGAAGGCTAGGTCGAGAGTATTACTAAGGTTATAAGTTCGCGTACTAGTAGGGGTAGAGAGCTATAGCCCTCTATTCTCTATCTAGTTAATAAGCGGGGAGGACTGTGTACTTTCCTACTCTAGAAAGTCCGGCTACCAGAGTTAGCTCTTTAGGTTAAAGTCGCTAGCTATTAGAGTATTAGTTATAAGGATATATACTAAGCTAAGAACATAGTTAATAGCCTCTCCTGCTCTCTTAGTACCTAGGGAGGCGTTATATACGTTAAGTATATAAAGCGGAGGGCCTTAAGAGGAAGTGATCTCGATATAAACAAGGTCTCGGTATTTAAGCAAGGGTATAGTCGGTAATTGTTAACTTAAGAGAATCCTCGCTCTCTTTCGTATAAAAGTAAGGACTCTAGAAGAGTTAACGTTCTAGTCGTATATAGGTGTAAAGCAGATATAGTTTAGGTGTCGTCTTATAATTTAACAGTTAATCTCCTTCTAGTAGATATATAGTTCTTAGATAAGAACTATATCTATTTATCTAGAGTAGGCTAGTTAGAGTACTAGCTCTTAGTACTTACTAGACTTATATATATTAATTTATAAGACTTAAAGGCAGTATTACTTAAAAGGTCCTCGTCTACTTATAGAAGAGAGAGGTAAGGGTCTAGGCTCTCTAGTTAAGAAGAGGGGTTCGAAAGCAGGGAAGAGGCGCTTGTAGAAGCCTCTTTACTTAGTTATAGTAAGTTCGAGAGAAGAGTAGGGGTAGTAGAGTAGCTTATTTTAGTATCTACGTTACTATAAGACGAGTCTTCCTCTTTTCTTAGACGAATCTCGTTATATACTTATTATATAGATCTCTTATTCTCTATTAAAAGCGAGGGTCTAAAGGCTTTTAGCTAGAGTTGATATACGAGGTCGTCTAAGACGTGAGAGCTGTTATAGTATAGGTATTTTAATTTATATTAAAAGTGCTTTATACACCTTAGGTAGAAGGCTTCTAAGTGTTTTATATTACTAGATAGGCGGCATCGTTGATTTTTGCCGTAGTTCCGTAAGTTATACTACTTCTAGTACTTTAAGTACTGAATTATAGTAGAGACTTTAGAGAGACGTTTAAGGAAGGCTCTGCTGCCTAGGAGTGACGTTATATCTAGGATAGTAGAAGAACCTCTTACGTCCTCTTTCTTAAAGAAGGCGATCTAGGTAGTGTAAAACAGCTCGTTTAAGAGAGAGCTAGCAGCTATATTAACTTTTGTAGGTGCTATTCTAATTCGTTTCTTTATTACTATAGCTACTACTTCGGCTATAGTAGAGATAAGAGTTAAAAGAATCGCTCCTTCTTCGCTAATCTAGACAGTTTCTACACTTTAAGGTATACCTATTACACGGTATACTACCTAGTCTTATAAGACCTCTATTTTAGCTATAGTAAATAGGGTTTAGATATAGGCCCTCTTTATTATTAAAAGAGTATCTAGAGCTTCTTTGTCTTTAGAGACAATGGCAAAATTAGATTTAACCGAGAGTACTTCTTATACTAGCTCTTTATAGTCTATTTTTAGGTTGTAAAGTATAAGGAAGATAGCTTAGGCAGAGTAGTTCCTGTTAAGAGAGTCCTAGAGTAGTCGGATAAAGACTCTAAGGTTAGATTTAGCTGGTATTCTCTTATTCTTCTAAAGCTTAAAAGCGGTAGAAGAGAGAGGTAATATAGTTGTTATTATTATTATTATTATACTTATAGCTTTAGCTTTGTTTTCAGGCGCTAAGGCATTCCTTATAGTCTATACGTATGAAATTTTCCTTATAGAGCCTAGAGAGAAGGAGAGAGTCGACGAGGGCGTAGAGGCGTCTCTATACTCTAAGTAAGTGTTAAGGGCTAAAGGAAGTAGAGGTAAGGTCTCTTTAGTAAATGCCTAATAGAAAGAAAGGCTAAGGTTAGCTACTTAAGTGTAAAAGGCTCGGAGGAAGAGTAAGAGTTCTAGAGAGGTACTATCGAGAGTAGTGCTAAGGTAGTAGTCTATAGCTTCTCTAATCTCTCTAAAGAAGGTTTAGGCTATAGCTCCACGTTCGGGAGCTCTGGTGGTCTTAGAGACGAAGTATTATTAGATGTTCGAGATAGAGAGAATCGGGCGAACCTCTCCTCTCCTTATACCTCTTCCTAAAGGTGTAGATAAGAACGGAGGCTCTTCTAAGAAAGACTCTATAGAAGGAATTTAGCTTATTAAGCGGAAGTAAGAGAGATTAAGCTTTTTAGAATAAAAATTTCAATCTGCGAAAAAAGGTGTTATAGTTAAAACCTATATAAAAAACGTCTATATATAACTATATACTTTACGTATTTATTTATAAAAGAATCTGAAATTCAAATCTTAGTTTTATTACTATATAAAGAAATGATTTTAGGTTTTTTAGACGCTTACTAATTATAATCAACGATTCGCTTAAAATTACCTCTGTAATTATAGTTGTCTTTTTTATTTCTTTGATAACTTAGCGATTATAATTAGTAAGCGTCTGAAATTCCAAATATTATTTATTTATATAGTAATAAAACTAAGATTTCAATTTCAGATTTTTTTATAAATAAATACGTAAAGTACACGGTTATATACAGATGTTTTTTATATAGGTTTTAGAGAACACAGAGTTCTAATATACGTAGGGTTCTAATAAACTACGTTATTTATTATACTATTATTTCTTAAACTATTTCTATAAACTATAGTTCTTCTATTAAGAGATAGTAAAATTCTTCTAGTTCTATTTTAGCTTATCTAGTAATATTAAGCTCTCTTTACTCCTAGAATAGTATACTAAACAACTTCTATAAACTATATTTTCTAAATACTAGTCTATTATTTCTAATTAATATAACTATAATATATTATTTAAATTCCTCTAATATAACGTCTTCGAGTATTATTCTAAGAAAAGAGGTTTTAATCTATTCTTCGAATTCTAATAGAACCTACTACGTCTATATACTAGTTTCTTCTAAAATATTATATACTTTCTATATATTCTCTACCTTAGAATAGATAGGTTCTTTAACTTATTATTAGCTATACTTAAATTCTTTTTCCTTAGTAGTTTCTTACCTAGTAATTAGACTAACTAGAGTTATTATTTCAAGGTTATTTCTTATAACTATATACGTTATTAAGATAGTTAGATTAACTCTCTATATAGTATAAGAACTTTAGAAGTCTAACTTCTAACTATCTATATATATCTATTGATTTCCTTATTTAAATATTCTAAGAAAGACCTAAGTTTCTCTAACTTTAGAGTTCTTATTTCTAACCTCTTCTTCTAAACTAGAAGATAAGTCTAATATTTCTAAAGAACTAGTTAATAGTAGTAATTCGTACTCTACTTAAAGATATTACTTAGATTCTACTACTAATTATATATTATAATTTTCTTTAAGAAGTAGATTCTTATTATTATTAGTATTTTAAACTCTACTAACTTATAACTCGATTCCTTTGTTTAGCTATAGATATATAGTACCTGCTATTATATCTATAGTATCTATTTCGATCTACGTACTATATTCTCTAGCTTTAAGTTCCTTATCTATAAGTTTAATATAATCGGTTAAAGCTACTTATTATTAAATAGTAGTATTAATTTACTTCTTTCTCTTAGAGTCTTTCTTCTTACTATACTTATTTACTCTATAACTAGAGAGACCCTAGTTATAATATAAGTTTTACTTACGTTAACGATTTCGCTCTTCTTAAGAAAGTCCTTCTTTCTTTAGAAAGGTTTTCTTTTATATAGCGTTTACCTTCTTACTATGTTTAGCGTAGGAGTGTTTCTACTTTCCTAACTCTTTACTCTTCTCTCTATATCTAGAGTTACTCTTTCTAAATTTATATAAACAGTTATCTAACTAGATAACTTCCTTAATTATACCTATAATAGTTAAGAACTATATATTCTATTTAGCTATTTTCTTATAAATATATACCTTTAATCCTCTATAAAAGAGTTCTATAAGAGCGATAGTATTCTATTCTAACTTCGTTCTATAGTATTAAAATTTATTAGTATAATCTATTACTAATCTAGTCTAGTATAATTCTAAAAGCTTATATATAGTAGTTTAAATCGTATTAAAGTTTCTAAAGACTTTTCTAATAGTTACTTTAAATCCTCTTTAAGATTTAAATATAATCTTAATTAATTCTATCTTTTTATTTTTATCCTCGTTCTTAAAGAAGTTCTCTAAATATAGCTAAGCCTATTCTAACGCTAATCCTCTAAGGTAGGAGATAGTAAAGATAGTTTATAAATTATAATTACCTTTGAATTTATTAGAATTAAAGTTAAAGTAGATATCTATTTAGAGAAGAAATAAGTCGAGTTTCTTATACTTTCTATAATACGTGTCTAGTATCTTAACTTTAATAGACTTAAGTGCTTCGACCTTATAAGGCTTAGGGACGTCTAGTATACTAATATTATCGTCGTTCCTAGGTAACTATATACTAGCAGGTGCTCTTCTAGTAGCACTTCTAGATATTTCTACGACGTTGATATAACGAAACTCAAACGAACTAACAAAGATGACTAAGTCTCGAAGGTTAGTATACAAGTAAGAAGTACAGATACGCCGGGTTGTTCACTTAGAAGTGAACTCGTTACTTATATCAAAGATGTTAAACAAGATAATAAGATTGATAACTAAAGTTAAGCACGAAGCTCCTATCTAATAGCAGACGTGCCAGTCTTATATAGAACCTTCGTTTCTCTAAATGCATCGCTTACATCGCTCGCATCGCTTACATCGCTCGCATCGCTTACATCGCTCGCATCGCTTACATCGCTCGCATCGCTCGCGTCGCTCGCGATCAAGGCGACCAGAGCGATGTAGGCGATCACGTCACATGACCACACGTGACGTCCAACAGTATTGCAACAGTGAGATCCTGAAATCCTCAAATGCTTTCCGCATTACTGATTTCCTCCTGTGTTACCTTCCATTCCCGGATGTTATGCCTTGTCCTGTCAGAACGCCGTCTGGACTACTTACCACGCAACCGTGGTTTATAACAGTTGACTCGACTAGTATTCGAGCTAGCTGCTACGGCGAGGGTTACTAGGGCTATAGCGACTGAACTTCTAAGCAGGTGCTTAAAGTATAATAAAACTTAAACAAACTAAACAAAGATAACTAAGTCTCGAAGGTTAGTATATAAGTAAGAAGTATAGATACGCTGGGTTGTTTACTTAGAAGTAAACTCGTTACTTATATTAAAGATGTTAAATAAGATAATAAGATTAATATATAAAGTTAAGTACGAAGCTCCTATCTAATAGCAGACGTGCCAGTCTTATATAGAACCTTCGTTTTCTAAGTACATCGCCTTTATCGCTCGTATCGCTCGCGTCGCTCGCAATTACGGCGATTAGGGCGATGTGAGCGATCACGTCACATGACCACACGTGACTTCCAACAGTCTTACAACAGTGAGATCCTGAAACCCTCAAATGCCTTTCTATACTACTGATTTCCTCCTGTGTTACCTTCTCTTCCTAGATGTCGTGCCTTGTTCTATTAGAGCGCTGTCTAGACTACTTACTATATATTCGTAATTCGTAATAAGGAGATAGTAAATAGCTTCTCTACTAATCTCTCTATTATATCCGCGAATCTTTATAGATATAAGAAGTCTTTTTATTTTAAGTTTATAGAACTTCGCTAAATCATAGCTAAATTAGACGTCTATAAAAGAGAATATATTTACTCTAAGATTACTAAGAGTAGTAGTTTATATACTAACGTAGTTTATCAGCGAGTCGCGTATATTACCGAGTCGCGTACTTTTTTTATATACAAAAAACGTCCGTGCGTAACCGTGCACTTTCTTTATTTATTAATATAAAATAGTAAAACTAAAAATTTAGTTTTATTATTATATAAATAAATAGGATTTTAATTTTTAAAAGCTTACTAAGCTTATTAGCTAATTCGCTTAAAATTACTCTTGTATTTATGTTTTTTTATTTGTTTTCTTAATAACTAAGTAATTATAATTAATAAGCTCTTAAAAATTAAAATCTTATTTATTTATATAACGTGTATATATAGCGAACCAGCTAAACAAGCAAACCAGCTAACTGAAAATATATCTAAAATCGCGATTTTAACATTTTAATATCTCTACGAACTATTAATCAAAAGTTTTAAAATTAAAACTTTGATTTTATTACTATATATATATTTAGAATTCTAAGTTTCAGACGCTATATGATTTTACTTAGCGATTCGCTTAAAAACACCTCTGTAATCTTATCTTTTTTCTTCTTCTTTTAATAACTTTTTAATATAAATTAGCCTCAGTCTTATATTTTATAACTTTTATATTTATATAGTAATAAAATCAAAGTTTTAATTTTAAAATTTTTAATTAATAATTTATAAAGATATTAAAATATTAAAATCGCGATTTTAGATATGTTTTCAGTTAGCTGGTTCGCTTGTTTAGCCGGTTCGCTATATATACACGTTATATAAATAAATAGGATTTTAATTTTTAAGAGCTTATTAATTATAATTACTTAGTTATTAAGAAAACAAATAAAAAAACATAAATACAAGAGTAATTTTAAGCGAATTAGCTAATAAGCTTAGTAAGCTTTTGAAAATTAAAATCCTATTTATTTATATAATAATAAAACTAAATTTTTAATTTTACTATTTTATATTAATAAATAAAGAAAGTGCACGGTTACGCACAGACGTTTTTTATATATAAAAAAAGTACGCGACTTAGTAATATACGCGACTTGCTAATAAACCACGTTATATCTATTAATTATTATTATACTAGGTAAAGTAAACGCTTTTCTACTAACTAATAACCGTAGATTAATCTTAGAGAGATTAATTCTATATTTATCTAAAGTAGAGTCTTCTCTTAGATATAGTCGTTTTCTAACTTAGATCTAGCTTCTTCTTCCTTCTCTAGCTCGCTTAAGTCTACCTTCTTATAGACTCTTAGCTATAGGCAGGACTTGATATAATAGCCGACTTCTCTATAGTTATAATACGTATTAGTAGAGAAGTAAGTACTAGCTACGCGAGTAGGAATTTCTAGAGAACGTATAGCTATAGCCGTATTCGTAGCTATAGCTATAGTAGGTAGATACTTACTTATACGCTTTCTAGTCTTTTCTTCTATAATATCTCGTAGGTCGTTGTCGACGCTACTAGTAAAAGTATAAAAGAGGTCTATGTCTTTCTTAGCTTAAAGTCTAATAACGGTAAGAGCTTATTAGAGGTTAATAGTTAGCTTATTAAAAAGGTTATTAATTCAGTCTTAGTTTAAAGCCTTAGACTTATCTACTAGCTTCTAAAACTTTGCTCGAAACTCGTAGAACGTCTCTTAAGCTATTCGTAGCTCTTAGTACTTCTTATAAGCTTTGTTATAAACATACGAACTAACTATAATATTATAGAGATAAGCTAGTATCTTATTATAAGTAGTAAATCGGTTATTAGTATTAAACTTATATTTTAAGTAAATATAATCACGTGCTTAGCTAGCAGTAGCGCGATATACCAGGTTTATCTTTGTTTTCTTAGACTCGAAGTAGTTAGTATTAATATATAGCTTTACTATAATTTCAGTCTCTTAGGTATCGTATATAATCTAGTCGTCTTCTATTATAAACGTACGTAGATTCTCTACTTTACTAGTTTTCTTAGAAGACTAGATAACCTTTTTAGCTTTAAGCTCTATAAGAGTGTATTTATAACGTACGTATATTTCTACTACTTAAGAGGTAGATCTAGTATTAACTTTAAGGTAGTAGACCTTATCTATAAGAGTAGTTATTATCAAGGGTTACACCCGTAGAATAAGTCTCGAAGTACTCTAGTAACGTATAGACGTAATAGAACCTTCGAGAGTACTCTTAGTAGAACCCTCTAGAAAGAGCTAACTAAGTATATAAGTTAGTAAGGACTCTGGCTTAGAAAGGACAATCGAATCTTCTTATATATAGACAGCCTCTATAGTTTAATTCATTAGCACTTACTATAAGCTCTAATATTAGATTCGATTCTAAAAACAACAGGCCTTTATAGTAATACTAGAACACATTAGGCTATTTTAGCAACACTAGAACATAACAGGCCTTTATAGCAATACTAGAATATATTAGGCTATTTTAGTAATACTAGAACTTAAGAGCCTTTATAGTAATACTAGAATATATTAGGCTATTTTAGTAACACTAGAATATATCAGGCCTTTATAGTAATACTAGAACTTACAAGCTATTTCACAGCATTTATAGAACTTATAGACAATAGGAGAACTATAAGAAGACGGTATACTAAATCAGCTATCTACCTAGTTCCTATAATATATTTAAGAGTAGCAGAATCAGTTAATATCTATCTAAGAGAACGATTGTCTACGGATTATAAACAAGTAAAAGAAGGATAAGGAAGCTTACTTATAAATAGTCTACAACGATAATAAACCTAGGAAATCTCTTCCTCTGCTACTAGAATTCTATAGAGACTTAGACAAGTGTTACGAATCACGTGTAAGCATGTGACGAGTAAAGACCAGGCGGCGCTCTAACAGGTTAAGCACTATCGGAAACTCTTATAGAAGAAGGATCCTTAGACTAGCTAAGCGATCCATGGATTTCTTTTGATAAGAGACATCACGTGACCTAGTCGCCTGAGTCGCTTGAGTCGCCTGTCGACTAAAGCGATTAGGGCGAGCGACTAGAGCGATTAGAACGGAGGACTACAGTTCTATATAAAGACTAGCACGTCTGCTATTAGATAGGAGCTTTGTACTTAACTTTAGTTATTAATCTTATTATCTTATTTAACATCTTTAATATAAGTAACGAGTTCACTTCTAAGTGAACAACCTAGCGTATCTGTACTTCTTACCTATATACTAACCTTCGAGACTTAGTTATCTTTGTTTAGTTCGTTTAAGTTTCGTTATACTTTGAGCACCTGCTTAGAAGTTCAGTCGCTATAGCCTTAGTAACCCCCGCCGTAGCAGCTAGCCTGAATGCTAGCTGAGTCAACGTCGTAGGAACATCTAGAAGAGTGACTGAAAGAACACCTGCTAGTATACAGTTAACTAGGAACGACGATAATATTAGTATACTAGACGCCCCCGAGCTCTATAAGGTCGAAGTACTTGAATCTATTAAAGTTAAGATGTTAGATACGTATTATAAGAAGCGAAAGGAACTCGACTTATTCCTTCTTTAGATAGACATCTACTTTAACTTTAACTCTAATAAGTTCGAAGGTAATTATAATTTATAAACTATCTTCGCTATCTCCTACCTTAGAGGATTAGTATTAGAATAGGCCTAGCTATACTTAAAGGACTTTTTTAAGAATAAGAAAGAAGATAGAAAAATAGAATTAACTAAGATTATATTTAAATCTTAGAGAGGATTTAAGGTAACTATTAGAAAAGTCTTTAAAGACTTTGATATAATCTAAATAGCTATATATAAGCTTTTAAAGTTATACTAAACTAGATTAGTAATAGATTATACTAACGAATTTCAACGTTATAGAACGAAATTAGAATAGGATACTATTACTTCTATAGAACTCTTTTATAGAGGATTAAAGATATATATCTATAAAGAAATAGCTAAATAGAATATATAGTTCTTAACTATTATAGGTATAATTAAGGAAGTTGTCTAGCTAGATAACCGCTTATATAAATTTAGAAGGAGTAACCCTAGACATAGGGAAAAGAATAAAGGGTTAGGAAAGTAGAAGTACTCTTATACTAATAAACATAATAAGGAGGTAAACGTTATATAGAAGAAAACCTTTCTAAAGAAAGAAGGACTTTCCTAAGAAGAGCGAAATCGTTGACGTAAGTAGAACTTATATTATAATTATAGCTTACTAGGTTATAGAGTAAATAAGTATAGTAAGAAGAAAGACTCTAAAGAAAAGAAACAAATTAATACTACTATTTAATAACAGGTAGCTTTAACTAATTATATTAAACTTATAGATAAGGAACTTAAAGTACGAGGATATAGAACCTAGATTAAAAATAATAAAGGAATTAGTAGTATATAAGATACTAATAATAATAGAGATCTACTTCTTAAAGAATATTATAATATATAATTAGTAATAGAATCCGAGTAACCTCTTTAAGTAGAATATAAATTACTACTATTAACTAGTTCTTTAGAAATATTAGATTTATCTTCTAGTTTAGAAGAAGGAATAAGAAATAAAGACTCTAAAGTTAGAGAAACTTAAGCTTTTTTTAGAACCTTTAAATAAGGAAATCGATAGGTATATATCGATAACTAGAAACCGGACTTCTAGAGTCCTTATATAATATAAGAGGTTAACTTAACTATCTTAATAATATATATAGTTATAAGTAATAACCTTAAAATAATAACTCTAGTTAGTCTAATTACTAGATAGAAAACTATTAAAGGGAAAGAACTAGAACGTGAATAATAACTAGTTAAAAAACCTAGCTACTCTAAAGTAGAGGATATATAGAGAATATATAATATTTTAGATAAAACTAGTACGTAGACATAGTAAGCTCTAACGGGATTTAAGAGACGAATTAAAACCCCTTTCCTTAGGATACTGCTTAAAGATGTTATACTAAAGGAATTTAAGCGATATATCGTAGTTATGTTAATTAGAAATAATAGGTTAGTATTTAGGAAATACGACTTATAATAACTGTTTAGTATACTATTCTAGGAATAAAAAGAGCTCGATATTATAAAATAGGCTAAAACGGAACTAGAAGAATTATACTATCTATTAATAGGAGAACTATAGTTTATAGAAATAGTTTAAGAAATAATAGTATAATAGATATAATATAAACTAAGTCTAACCTTAGACTAGTTATTATAGAAGCGGTTTAAAGGAATATTACTAGAACCTACTAGAATAGTAGTATTATTAGATAAAGAAGGAGTAGTATTCTTTCCTTAGTCCTAGATTTAAACTATTAGAGAAAAGAATTTAAGAGACTATATATTTAAGGTTTATTATATAAAACTAGAGATAAGTATACTAAGAGCTACTTTAGATTATCTATATATAGGAGAACTATAGTCTATAGAAACTATTTTAGAAACCAGTTATAAATAGATCTAATATAATTATAAACAAACGCTAAAACGATTTATAAGAGGAATTCCTAAAACTATAGGAATCGTAGAATATAGATTAGTATATAAGGTAGTATACGCTAATAAGGAAAGAGTAAGATTCTTTCTATAGTATAAGAATAAGAAGAGAAAGAATTATAATCGAGAATATCGATCTTTCGAAGTCTAATACGTTAAAGTAAAGTTAAATACTACTTTAGAAGAAAGGTAGTTAATAGTAACTATAGAAATATAAGAGAAGAAGTTATAAGTTATAATAGACTTAGGAGTAATAGGTAACTTTATCTCTCTAACAGCTTAAGAGAAGCTAAACGTTCTAATTAAAGAGATAAGACTATATCGATTAGAAGTAGTCGATAAAACGGATATTATATATTAAAATAGGATTATTAATTAGTAAACTATTTTAGTAAAAGTTAATATTAAAAGACATTGTTTAGATATATAATTCGATATTATTAAAATAGGAAGTAAAGAAGCAATACTTAGTATACTATAGATTTAGGAATATAATCTAGAAATAGACTAGAAGGCTAGAATAATAACCTTTAGTTAATATAAATACGTAGGTTTATGTTTATAACTTTAAGACTAGAACAAGGTTAGCGCTACCTCTTCTAAAGCACTAGAACACCTTGTCTAGGGTCTTCTATAAGTTAGTAAGAAAGCTGATAATAAAATACCTATATAGTATAGAGAATTTAAGGCTTTGTTTAAAAATCTAGAAGACTTATAAGCTTTACTAAAACATTACTTATAAGATTATAAGATTAAATTAAAAGAGGGTTATCACCTCTTAAAGTAGAAGCTTCGGTTATATAACTAGAAAAGCCTATAGAGAATAGAAAGTTATATAAAGGAAGGTATTAAGAAGAGATATATTAGAAGATCTAAGTTGCTAATTACCTTAAATATACTTATTATTAAGAAGAAAGACAACCTAGACAAGAGAGTATATATTAACTACTAAGAAGTAATTTACACTATAGTTAAGAACGCTTATCCGCTACTACTTAGCTAATACTTATAAGATAAGTTAGGTAAGGTAGTACGATTTACGAAACTAGATTAATAAAACGCTTATAGACTTATATAAATAAAAGTCAGAGATAAATAGAAGACAGCGTTTACCTTACTATTAGGCTTTTATAAATATATAGTTATACTATTTAGACTTTATAACATACTAGCTATATATTAGAGATAAAATAATAACATTTTAAGAGATCTTCTAAGAGTAATAGTAATCTATTACTAAGATAATATCTTAATCTTCTTAGAAAAAGAAAAAGAATATAAGGGATATATTAGAGAAGTTTTATAATAATTAGTAAAAGTAAACTCTTAATTAAAACTCTTAAAATACGAGTTCGAAGTAACTTAGATACTTTTCCTAGGATAGATATTTAGCTTAGAGAAAATAGAGATAGATCTAGTAAAGATTTAAAACATCTTAAACTAGAAGTTACTAGAGAATATAAAAGATATATAGTCTTTCCTTAGATTTATAAACTTTTACTATCTATTTATATAAGACTATATAAAGATTACTAAACTAATATTAGTACTAGTTAAGAAGACTATTAAGTTTATATAGAATAAATAAGTAGAAAATGCTTTTTAGGAAATTAAAGTAAAGTTTATAGAAAAACCTATTCTATACGATTTCGATATAGATAAACCTAGTATAATTAAAATAGACGTCTTAGATATAGTAGTAGGTACGATTTACCTATAACTAAATAATAAAGGAAAACTTATACTTATTATATATTATTCTAAAATATTTAACCTAGTATAATAAAACTATAATATCTTTGATAAGGAACTGTTTACTATAGTATTAGCTTTAAAATACTAGAGAATTTATTTATAGCTAGTAAAATACCTAGTTATAGTTTTATCCGACTACGAAAACCTTAGTACGTTTATAATAACTAAGGAACTTATAATAAGACGTTTAGCTAAATAGTTAGAGATATTAGAAGGATTTAATATTATTATTTAATATATAAAAGGAACGTTAAATACTTAAGCTAATACTCTTAGCTAAAAACCTAGATATAAGAGAAATAAAGAGTATAAGAAGATTATAATCTTAAAAACTCTTAAGAATAGAGACTTAGTACCTACTATATATAAGATAGTAGTAATAAACGATATCTAGATAGATAAGATTTAGAATATATATAAAGGTTATAATTAGTATATAAAAGGGAAATTATAGGTTCCTAGTTCGTATGTAAAGGAATTTATATAGGAATACTATACTATACCTGCTTATAGTTACTAAGGAATAAGGCTTCCTATTAAACTCCTTATAAATAGATAAACACTACTCTAATACTATAGATACCTTAGAAATTAATATCTATAGATTTTATTATTAAACTGCTAAAATCTAAAGACTTAATAATAGGAGTTAAGTATAACTCGATCCTAGTTATTATAGAACGACTTACGAAGTATATAATTCTAATAGTATATATAGAGTTAAGTATAGCTAAGGAATTAGTATTTATATTCCTTAGAGAAGTAGTCTTAAAATATAGACTATCTAAAGAAATACTCTTAGATAGAGATAAGCTCTTTATCTTGAAATTTTAGATTACTCTTATAAAACGATTAGGTGCGAAGAGAAAGCTTTCTATAGCTTTTCACTCTTAAATAAATAGAGGAAACGAACAGATAAATTAAGTAGTTAAAACATACCTTCGTTGTTATATAAACTACTAGTAAGATAACTAGGTAGAACTACTTCCCTTAGTATAGTTTACCTATAATAGTTTAGTAATAGAAACAACACTTGTTATACTATTCTATACTAACTTTAGGTACGAATTATTAGTATATTAAGAACCGCTGTCTACGACTATCGACAACTAACTTGCTCGTATTTAGGTCTCGAAAATTAAGGGGTTATATAAGGAACTTATAGAAGATTTACAGTTTATTATAGAAAGAAACGCGTACTACTATAATAAACGACGTAGTTAGGAGCTAACGCTAAAAGAGGGGGATGTGACAGCCCTTTACAAATGTACCAAAAGAGATACTTGCTGAATAGTACCTATATTCGAAGAAAACTAAACTAAAGAGAGAAGAGGAGAGTTAGTACGCTCTGTCTCTATTTATATATACTAAGCGAGACTTCGGTAGAACCTTAGTACGTGATCTAGTCGTATATGACTAGGACTGTTATACCACCCTCTCCTTTAACCGGGCCCTCTCTAACTAAGCCGCTTTGTCTTCCGTAGCTATAGAGTCGTTACTCTCTAATTCGCTGTAATTGTCTCTTCCTGCCTCGTACGCCTCTAGCTACAAAGGAAGAGCCTTTAGAGGCCCGTCAGCTGTTGGATTCGTTAAATAGAATTCCTTTAACATATGTAGCGAGTAGGCTACGTAGCGAGCTAGGTGCTAGTCAAGGTCCTCGTTATAGCCCTTCTACTTTAATCGGTAGTAAAGAGACTTCTATCGCGTCTTACTTATAAGTACTTCCTTAACCTCCTATTCTTCTTCTTTGTCGACGATAATCAGTAGAGGTAGCGTACTTACTTGTCTAGGCAGAGGATTATCTAAAGCTTTATATAACTTCTCTAGTACAAAGACAGGATAGACTCTAATAGAGGATAGTAACTAGAGTCTAAAAGCAGAGCTAACTTCCTTAAGAATCTTAAAAGGTCTAGCTATCTAGTGGTCTAACTTCTAGCTAGGTCTTTGCGTATTCTAGTCCTTTGTAGTAATAAAAACTATATTACTAACTCTAAAGTCTACTTCTTATCTATGTCTATTTACGTTCTGTTCTTTCTTTTCTTAAGCTTTTACTATATTTGCTTAGCCGACGTCTAGTACTTCTTAAAGAGTCTTTGTAACTGTTGTAGCTTCTTCTTATAATAGCCTCTCTTATATAGTCGAGGGTTTAGGCGTATACTAGTTAAAAGACGTTCTTAGTAAGTAGCTCTTTTGTAATTCGAACGAGGATATTCTAATAGTACTATAAGGTAGTATAAGCTAAGCGTGGTCTATTATTAGAAGTAGCTCTAACTAATTATTCTAGTAGTAATTTACGTACGGCTGTAAGCGCTGATCTAGGTACTGGTTTATAATTTCGGTTTGTCTGTCTATTTAGACGTGATTTGCGGTCGAAAGTCGAAGCCGGACGCTGAGGATTCGTGTAAATTCTCGCTAGAAGGTAGAGATAAACTAAGAGCCTCTGTTAGAGATAATACTCTCTAGGATTCCGTGATATTATAATACGTACTATAAGTATAGCCTAGCTATCTGCTTAGCTGTTACTTCCTTTTAGTACGGGATAGAGATGGATTGTTTAGATAATCGGTTAATAACTACGAATACGTTGTTAAAGCTGTGCTTATTAGCTAGGAAGGATTTAAAGTCTATTGCTACGTGTTGTTATATACGTAATAGGACTGGAAGTGGGTGTAGATAACCAGGGGTCTTATCTCTTAGTATATCCGCTCTTCGACATTCGTAACAGTTACGTACGTATTACGTAATATTAGACTTCATATTTCGCTAGATATATCTCGAGCGAAGGATCTAGTAGGTCTTGTCTCGTCTAGGGTGGGCTAGCAGTACTTGGTCGTGTGCTTTACAGATTAGGTCTGTCTATAAAGTATCGATATCTAGTACTATTAAGCAGCCTCGATAAAGCAGTAGGTCTTCCTCTAAGACGTACGGAGAGTCTTCGTCGTTCTTAGCCTATAATCGTAAAGCTTGAAGTGTCTTAGTATCCTTATTTGCTTTACAGATTCGTTTAGAGAGCGTAAGAGACTCCTAGAAGTGGTCGTCGTCGACTAGAGCTAGTATAATAGAGCTTATTTCGACTCTAAGGTCTTTAAGTGTTTCTATATCGACTTGTTCTTTCGTTAAGAGCGTATAGGTTCGGTATTGTTCTTTTAGCTCCTTCTAAGTCTGTAACTCGTCTGTTTTTCGTGTTAAAGCGTCCGCCTTTCTATTCTCTTTTCTAGAACGGTATATTACTATAAAGTAGTATTCGGCTAAAGCTTTAGCCTATCTGGCTTGACGTGTAGTGAGCTGCTTTGTCGTTATAAAGTACTTGAGTGCTTTGTAGTTAGTATAAATACGAACTTTCTTATACGTGCTTTGTAATTCTAGTCTCTATTCCGTAAGCGAGCGTACGATTGCGAGTATCTCTTTGTTATAAATCTTGTAATTATACTTAGCTGAGGATATGACCTTACTAAAGTAAGCTACTAGGTACTATTCGCCGTCTGCTTACTGTTGTTGTAGTATCCTAGCGATTATCCCGTCTGAGGCGTCTATCTCGATTATCGTAGGAAGCTCTAAAGAGTAGTAGCGAAGAACTGGTGCTGTTGTAAGGTATTCTTTCAGCTCCTTAAAAGCGTCCTAGAAGCTTTTGTTGAAGTTAAAGAGTACGTTGTCCTTTGTAAGACGTATAAGTGGTTTTGTAATAATTCTATAATTCTATATAAACCTCTAGTAGAAGTTGTAAAAGCCTAGGAAGCTCTAGACGCCTTTTACTATATCTGATGCTTGCTAATTCTAGACTACTATAACTTTTTCTAGATCTACTTTAATACTGTTAGTCCTAATAATAAAGCTAAGGTATTTTGTCTTCTCGACGTTAAATTCGTATTTCTTAATATCTACTTATAAGCTAGTATCTTATAGTTGCTAGAGGACTTTTCGTACGTGTTTCTCGTACTCTAATATATTCGAAGAATAGATAAGGATATCGTCTAAGTAAGTAGAGTAGAAATCGTCTAAATAGTCGAAAAGTACGTTGTTTATATACTACTAGTACGTAGATAGTCTATTTATAAGTCTAAAGAGTAGAACCTTATACTTGTATATTCTATAACGTATACGGAAAGTGGTTAGTTCTTTAGAATTAGGATCTATTCGTATACGATGGAAAGCTTAATAGATATCGAGTTTTATAAAGATATAAGCTTAGCTAATATAGGCTAGCGTTTTATTAATAAGAGGAAGTAGATAGTAGTCTTTTTAAGTAAGGTTATTAAGCTTCTAGAAGTTAATATAAAAGCGTAATCTTCTGTCTACCTTCTTAATAAATAGTACTAGAGTAGTAAAAGGGGACTGGCTATGCTCTATAAATCCCTTATAAAGGTTGTCTAAGATGTATTCCTTTATAGTAAGTAGCTCTTTAGTCGACATCTTATATAGTAGAGAATATCTAAGAGTATCTGTTCCTTCTAGCTGTATTTTGTAGTTGTAATATCGGTAAGGTAGTAGAGTATCTAAAGCTTCCTTTGAGGATACGTCTATAAAATCTACGTACTTCTCTAGAACCTCTAGTGTTGCTATATAATCCTCTTCTTATCCAGCTATAATGCTGTTAATCTCGTATAAGCTGGTAGTGAACATCTCGCTATCTTCCTAAAGTAAATAGTAGTGTATTCCTACCGCGGATATAGTAGAGATGTTGATTATCGTAGAAGGTTCTTACTTTAGAAAGGGCTTTCATCGATAGACTAGGGTAAGTACTTTCTTAGGTAATCCCTCGAGTTCCTGTTTTATAATCTAGTATTATGCTTATATAGAAGACTAGTGGTTACTTTCGTAGATTATAGGTACGTATTCTAGATGTTCTATTATATAAAGTTCTAGAATAGATCGGCTATTCTGTCTTTATAATTCGTCCGTTTCTATTATAAGGTTATAAGCGTCTGCCTAATTCTAGTAAAAGAGCGTAGAGTCTTTAGGACGAATAGCTTCGTACGAGAGAGGGGTAGGCTGCTGAGTAGAGAAGTAAGGCTTAAGTTCCTCTAGCTAGAGTAACTTTCGATAAGTTACGTTGATATTAATATAAAAGTATTTAAAGAATTTTTAGCTGAGGATAACGTTGTGTAATCCTAGGTCTAGTAGAATAAAGGGTATGTTAAAGAATTTATAGCTATCTAATACGTAATTAGAGAGGAGGTAGTAAGTAGCTTCTCTGCTAATCTCTCTATTATATCTACGAATCTTTATAGGTATAGGAAGTCTTTTTGTTTTAAGGTTATAGAACTTTACTAAGTCGTAGCTGAATTAGGCGTCTATAAAAGAGAATGTATTTGCTCCTAGGTTACTAAGAGTAGTGGTTTATATACTATATCTATTAATTGTTATTATACTAGGTAAAGTAAACGCTTTTCTACTAACTAATAACTATAGATTAATCTTAGAGAGATTAATCCTATATTTACCTAAGGTGGAGTCTTCTCTTAGGTGTATTCGTTTCCCGACTTAGATCTAGCTTCTTCTTCTTTCTCTAGCTCGCTTAAGTCTACCTTCTTATAAACTCTTAGCTGTGGGCAGGACTTGATATAATAGCCGACTTCTCTATAGTTGTAACATATGTTAGTAGAGGGGTGAATACTAGCTATACGAGCAGGAATTTCTAGAGAACGTGTAGCTGTAGCTGTATTTATAGCTGTAGTAGGTAGATACTTACTTACACGCTTTCTAGCCTTTTCTTCTGTAATGTCTCATAGGTCGTTGTCGACGCTACTAGTAAGAGTGTAAAAGAGGTCTATGTCTCCCTTAGCTTGAAGTCTAACAACTATAAGAGCTTGTTAGAAGTTGATAGTTAACTTGTTAAAAAGGTCGTTAATTCTGTCTTACTTTAGAGCTCTAGACTTGTCTACCAGCTTCTAGAACTTTGCTCGAAACTCGTGGAACGTCTCTCGAGCTATTTATAGCTCTTAGTACTTCTTATAAGCCTTGTTACAAACGTATAAACTGACTACAATGTTACGGAGGTAAGCTAGTATCTCGTTATAAGTGGTAAATCGGTCGTTAGTATCGAACTTGTATTTTAGGTAAATATAATCACGTGCTTAGCTAGTAGTAGCGCGATATACCAGATTCATCTTTACCTCTTTAGATTCGAAGTAGTCGGTATTAATATATAGCTTTGCTATAATTTTAGTCTCCTAGGTGTTATACGTGATCTAGTCGTCTTCTATTATAAACGTACGTGGATTCTCTACTTTACTAGTCTTCTTAGAAGACTAGGCAGTAGGAGTGGATTAGGTAACCTTTTCAGCTTTAAGCTCTATAGAGGTGTATTTACGGCGTACGTGTATTTCTACTACTTAAGAGGTAGATCTAGTATTAACTTTAAGATAGTAGACCTTATCCGTAAGAGTAGTTATCGTCTAAAGGATTTATTATAAGACATCGTCGACTATAAGAGGAGGAGGTGACTTAGACTTTGCTGCTGTAGAAGAGCTAGTAGTAGCCTTACTAGTAGGTAAAGGTGGTAGTGCTATAGCTCGGGAAGAGGTCTTAGTCTTTCGAGAGCTAGTGTTAATAGTAGGTAGCAAAGGTAAAGGTAAAGGTAGAAGCTCTTCGTTCGATTGCTTATCGAGCTAGCTAAGAGAGGAGCGTTATAACTTGTTACTACGTATAAAGGGATTTGTTATAAGGTGAATGTATATGTTTTCGTTCGTTAGTTTTAGAATATTCGTATGCCTTCCTAGGCGAGAGTGTGAGTTTAGTTTTAGTATAACAGCTCTCTATAAATATACTAAAAGAGATACTTGCTAAATAGTATCTATATTCGAAGAAAACTAAACTAAAGAGAGAAGAGGAGAGTTAGTACGCTCTGTCTCTATTTATGTATACTAAGCGCGACTTCGGTAGAACCTCGGCACGTGATCCAGTCGTATGTGACTGGGACTGTTATAAGATAATTTAAAAGTAAATAAGAAATAGCTAAGAAGAAGAGATAAAGAGCTTTAATTAATTAGTAGATAAGTAGAAAGTAGAAATAAGATAATTCCACTTTTATTACTAAGTAATATAGCGTTCTAGTTACGTAGATAGATATAACTTATAACTCTATTTACTTATATAATAATAATAAGTTAATTATTAAGCGTCTTCCTCTACTTGAGCGCCGCTTTTTAAAAGCAGTTATATCAATTTAAAGTTTTAATAGTATATTACTGCTTCTAATACTGTTATCGTTTCATCTTCCTATTTCTCTATACCCCGAGCATCAGCTCCAGCGCGAATCAGACTTTGGACTATCTTCAGTTCTCGGGATATCGACCCGTTGTTCCAAAGCATTGAAGAGCAGACTAGAACGGTAAAATCCCAGAGAAGCTTCAGTGTTAAAATTTACATTTGCTCCCACAGAGATAAGAAGATCAACAAGTTCAAGATGCCCCCGATCGACGGCTTCACCAAGAGGAGATTCATCTTCCCCAGGATTGACCGCCGCACCAGCATTCAATAGAATTTTCACAAGCTCAAGGTCAACTTTGTCTTTTAACTTTCCGTATTCGTCAGCAGAGTCCACGGCTGACATTAGCGGAGATCTGATATAACCTCGTTTTCAACAAAAGTGGTGCCCTTTGCTCCTGCGGCTAGGAGCGTTTTCACCAGCGGTAAACTTTGCTTTTCACATGCAACATTTAGTGGTGTATAGGAATCCCCCCAACTCGGGTGGTAGCTCCTACATTATAACAGATCATTTGGGTCGAGACCTCCCTCATCAGTTTCTCGATGATGCTGGCATCATCGGCGTCGAGAGCAAGCCGAAAGAGATTTTCAGTAATTGCTTCGACCGTAAGTCCACCAATTGACAAGATGTAGTCTAAAAGTCCAGCATTCGAGCGGTTTTGTATCCAATTATAGACAGTTTTACTAATATCTGATGTCGATTCAGAGAATTTGTTTGTAGCCTGGTATAAGGTCAACTTCAGGAAGTGTAAATCGGAGGATGGCTTCTCCTGCACGATCGCTGTTGAGTTTCCCAGATAGACGCCCTCGGGTGCTACAGCTTTTCTTATTTCATCAAATGAGCTTGCCGAGAGCAGCCGATATGGCCTTCTCAGCTCTTTTAGAATCAAGCTTTCTGGGGGAACAGTTATAAGGGATTTCCCTTCCTCAACGGACTGCAAAAATGGGTTCCCTTGGTAGTTGGGTCAGCTGCGATCTTGCTTGTGGACGAAAGCATGATCGAATTCGCTTTGTGGGGACCTAGGTTCCACTTACTCAGGTGGCCAAATTCCGAATTAAATTGTTGAAAAGGAAGGAATGGACTTGATTCAATTTCTGTGATAGCCTCTAAGGGAAAATCATGATCGGAGATCGCAAGCCTCTCGGGGCTTAGGATTGTGAAGTTTGAGGTTGGTGGCGAAGAGCCAGACTCCACATGAAGACGTTGTATGGTAGGCTGTGTGGTGGTTGTGTGGCAGGTTGTGTACTTGATTTTAAAGTTTCAACAACTGTTGGTGGGGTCCGTATAATGAGCCCCTCGGGAGCTGAAGGTGATGGTTCGGCTTGTTGAGATACTTGAGATTGCATACCGGATGGCAGATTGACAGGTCTTTTCCAAGGCCCATAACGAGTTATCTGCTTCTGGAGCTTCTTCGATTCGAGGAGTTTTCCATTGAAAACAACTTCACTTCTTTTATTCTCCGCTTCCCGGGTTGCAATTTTGCCCGTAATTATCTTCCAGTCTTCCGCAGTGCCGTTCTTTCGAAACAACCATTTCTTGAATTAGAGCTCATATTGTGCCTTCTTGTAATCAGTCTGGCTTCCCGCAAAAGAACGAGAAATTGGGGGTACTTACGTTGCGTTGAAGTGATAAGTCCTCGACATTTCATCCATGACTCTCCCGAAGGTCATATTTTGCTCCAGATACGGATTTCGAAGAACGGCTTCGAACCGATCCCAGTCCAGTCCAGATATTTGCTCCATTGTGAAGGTTTTAGTATAACGAAATACAGGAAGCAGAGGCAAATATGCCGATGCCGTGTATCTCAGGCTTCCTTGGAGCCAAAATCGTACCGGAATGTATTTCAACGATCAAGGGAATATTGGTAAGTTGATTAGCTCTTGATAGAAGTATAGAGGTAGAGGATGTGTGATTGTGCTCGAGGATTTTGGGAGGGAAAAAATCGAAGTCAAGAAAGGCTGGGGGAAGGAAGAAAGTAGCGATCAAGCCCATTGACGTAACAGAATTTTGGACTGGACAACAATTGGACTGAAGTTCCTGATTGGTGGCCAGAATCTTGTGTTACCTGGACCTGAAAATCCCGACAGAGCTGAGTTACGAACGGGAAAGGCCCCGCCGCATCTCGCAACTCCTCATGATACTGGAGAAATTGGAGTAACTCGATATACCGGGAGAGAAATATTCTCAAAGGATTAACGATGTGTAAATAAGAGAGCATGTTCAATAACCAGGCGTGATTTGAAAGCTGTGTAACCAGCTGAGATAGCGTACCATCGAGAACTCCTCGTCAAGAACGTGGTAAAGCGCCATTCGTGAGATATCCATGTGCAAACATGCGGCTCGCCAGAAACAGTCGAAGATACTGCAGTATTTAGAAGGAATATCACACCACGAGAGATAAGGATAGGTGACATTGATGAGAATATGCGACTCCCCCGCATTTCATGCTACTCCCAAGACTGATGTTTGGGGTCTCAGCCTCCTTCGAAAAAACTTCACTGAGAATTTCTGAATTAGGAGAATGTCAAAATAATCGAGCCATCATGTCGGGAGTATATCCAATGCCAGGTTCGTGGATTTCCGGGACGTCAACACCAGCCCATACACGAGAACCAACCCCGATGCCGAAGGTCCCGAGAGCATCGAGCTTGGAATATCCTTATGGAGTCATCGAACCTGTCAATCAAGATATGTTCTTGGTAGAACAAAATTCTGCTCCCAAGGATGAATCGCCTACCCCCACAGTAGATGAGAATTATTTGATTTCGAACTTAACGTCGCCAACGACTCCGAAGCCGACAATTGTTCCTAGACCACCCTCAAGCTGGATCAACTCACCAGCTTCGTCTCCTCCGAGGCCCACCACACGGGTTGTTCCAAAACCTACCACCGGACGAAGTCTTCCTAGAACTTCCCAAGGTGGGAATTCTTTGGAGTTGGCCTACGAGTCTCCTCAGGGACGCGGATTGAACGACTCCGAAACAATGCCAGAGAGTTTGACCTCGAACACGAACCGATCTGCAAATGTATATGGCAATGCCAATACTGAAAGACCTATTGTCATCGCCGTTTTCGGCCAGACAGGCACTGGGAAAACATCGTTGATCAAAGCCGTAACTGGAGAGGACCTCGAAATCGGACACAGTTTGACTTCTTGTAAGTTCAGCCATTGCTCTTCGGTACCCTTTATCTATTATGCGAGGTATTTCTCGGTCGATCAGCGAACTCCTTGAACAATTATCCCAGACCATTTTGCACAATGTTTACCGAAACATGTGCCTAAGGGCAACACCAACTCTCTTATGTAATCCCACCAATAGATCTGAATATGTAGATTTCGGGCTGACGAAAGTTCGTATGAAGGTACCGACGAAGTTCGCCCGGTCGCATGTTGTATCGAAGGGCATACCGTTCTGCTTGTGGATACTCCTGGGTTCAGTGACACACATATTAGCGACACCGAAGTCTTGAAAAGAATTGCCGATTGGATGAAGGATACATACGATGATGGTGTGTGCCTTTCTGGAATCGTATATCTTCATCGCATTACCGATACTCGAATGGATGGGCCGAGCATGAGAAATCTGCGAATGATGAGGAAGCTGTGTGGCACGAATTCTTTGAAGAATGTCGCTCTTGCCACCACGATGTGGGAGAAGGAAGACGAAGGTCGAGGTGCCCGGAAAGAGCAAGAGCTCAAGCAAGATTTCTGGAAGGACATGATCAACGGTGGCTCCAGTGTAACCAGGATCATGACAAACACGAGACAAGATGCTCTGATGCTGATAAAGTCTCTGCTGAAAAACAAACCGGAGCCAACACAACTCCAGACCGAACTCGATGAGGGAAGATCGCTGGTTGAGACATCGGCTGGGACTGAGATTCGGGAAGAGATGTTGAATATGGAAAAGAAGTTTCAAGAAGAGTTGGAAAGCACAAAACAGGAACTGGAGAGGGCCAAGCGCGAGTTTGAGAATACAGATAGAACTCGTGTGTTTATTTATATCCCCAGGTTATTGAAATTGATTCTGACTTTCGAAACATAGCGCATTTTTGTTCCTTGCAAAACGAAAGGCAACTAAGAAGCGAAATGAAACGAAACGAGAATGAGCTGAGAAGGGAGATTGAAAATATCAACAACAGGCAAGAGGCGTTAGCAAGGGAAAAACTGGAACTTGAGAATGAGAATGCGACTCCTAAAAAAATACCCAAGGTTGCTAGAGCCGGTCTTTTTGGTTGGAAGGGATATCGATGTGGAGGCGGCTGCGGCAAGAATACAACCACGATGGGTAGATGGACTTGCCCTAAATGCGATTATACTCAGTCCAATATGTGGTAGCGACGGGAAATTGATGAGATTGACATAATCAAACTGAGAATACTCCGTACCTTGATGTGATTTCGGATTGTGCTTCATTTTGTAAAATAAGGAGGTTGGGAGGGAGAAAGAGGGGAAGGCTTTTCCGGGTTTCCCGCCAAGCGACAGAAGCGAACCAAATGTTCCACTTGACCGATTTCCAAATTTCGACAACTTCAAGAAGCTCAAATCAACAAAACGTCGTTTGTTGAATATGAGACGGAGGCGACGTCAACCAGAAGCTGAATAGCACGTAAGCAATATTTACAACCGTTACTAACTCGTATGAGAGCCGATATACTGGAAAAACGTGTCTGAGAGTCCAACTCTCGAGAGAGATAGTCTGCGAATATTACTCAACAGCTCGAGACTCAATCGGAGCGAAGGGCTGAGGTGGTGGAGGAGGAGAAGAACAAGGCACAGAACATGCATGAACTTGGAGACGAGAAATCTTGCTTGCTGATCAAAGCAATGCTGGACCTGGAGATGTCACCACCATCCGTGTCGTTGCGACCTGTCATCGCCACGAGGAATTCGTGGCCCTGATCATCCACAGGCCCGGTTTCGAAATGCGAAGGATCCCACGCCACTGCCCCAAACCCCGGGATATCAACGCCACATGGACGTCCAGTGGACAATGCATAATCTCGGGTGGATTTCAATTGGGAAAAAAGTGGGAAAACACCATAACTATTCAGAAAAAGGTGGATTAACGGTCGCCCGGGTCACTTCCTCGCGAACGCTTGCCTGTGTTTGTGGAGATGTTCCTCAGGTCCCTGCATTTGATCTTTCGTCTCCAAAATACCAAATTTATGGACCGCCAATGAGAGCATTTCCCAGTAACAGAACAATTTGCAACTATCTGTTCAGGTCAAATCCTTCTTCCGTCTGGTCCAATTTATATACATCCATTCAAAAATGTTGACTCGGAACATGGAGCATCGAACAAGTGTACGACCCCGAGAACCGGCTTCAAGAAATTAATTTTCGAAATTATGGGGTATTTATCAGGGCTAATACCGGGAAATTAATTGCCCATGGAAATCTCCAGATGGAGCCTCTCTCCCGGTTAGCCGTGCCGTCCCATACCTTTCCGGAACTTTGAAATTCCTTCTTGTTTTGCTTTCGTTTCTTCCACGTTGTTGCTTTTATATCCTCAGTCACATTGTGCTTTCTTCCCAAGCGTAGACTATTCTTTAGCAATATCCACGTTTCTGGGATCCATGACCTGGTATCGGCCCATCCCCGCCGTCCAAACCCGGGGAGTGTCTGTGCAAATGTTTATTTAGGGACAGAGCTTGATCTCAGGGGAGGGATGTCACTGATGAAGTGAGGGCCTGGCCTGGGAAACGCTTGGGAGACTATTTGACCAGGTAGATCTCCAGATTCACGGTCCAGACTCGACAAGCACTGTCTTTCTCGTCAACCATCTTCAACATATTCTGTCCTGTCACTTATTAGAGTTGAACAGGTAGAAAATATGATGGCAACAGCACCTACCGGTCCGGATGTCAGTCTAGCACCTCACTATGTGGCTCCGGTTGTCATTATGGGAATTATTTCTCTTTCCTTGTGTTCTTGCAGAATTTATACTCGCTGTCGACCCCAGTTCAATTTGAAATTTGACGACTATTTAATCCTTGCGGCGGAGGTAAATATACACAGCTTATGAGTCTTATGAGATCATGGAATCGAATCACTAACATTTCTAGTTTTGTTCTTTTTTTGGAATCGTATGCACGATAATTGCTGTTTCCAACGGATGGGGACGACAAAGTTATTATGTTCCAGCCGATCAACGGAGAAGAGCCCTCATTGCCAGCTTTGTACTCCAACTGCTTTGGTCCCATGGAATCGCTTTAGTTCGACTTTCTATCGCCGCTTCCCTCTTCCCGTTGAGTCGCAACAAGGTCTGGAGAGGAACACTGGCTCTCTTGTTCACCATACAAGTCCTCCTGTACTGCGGTTGGATTACTATAGCGCTCGGAAACTGTCGACCACTGCATAGTTTCTGGGACCCGGTCGAGGCAAAATGCTGGCCCACCAAGTACACCACAAACTTTGCCTGGGGATCATCCGGTCAGTGCTACTATCCTCTCGAAATCATCGCATGTACTAACTCGACCCAGCATTCTTCATCGTCATGGACTTCACAATGGCACTAATGCCCATCCGACTGATCAAAACCCTGAATCGCCCGCGCTCGGAAAAGATCCTGGTGGGCTGTCTAATGGCTCTCGGTCTCCTAGGTACAATCACCGCCTGCGCGAAAATGAGTACCTTCCCCAGCGTCTACCAAGGAGATCCTTTGTCCGCAACAGTCAACGCATCGCTCCTTGCCAAACTCGAAGAGCAAGTCGGTATTATCTGCGCGTGTCTTCCGACGTTGAAAGGACCGTTACAAAGGCTGCTTATTCGCATTGGCGTTTTATCGAGTCAATGGGGAGGGAGCTTGACGAGACCTAGTTTTGTTATTTCGATGCCGGAACGTGGCGGTACTGGGAATGGGAATGGGGCTGCGACGGCGGCAAGGGAGACGTCTCCGGGTAGTGAAACGACTTTGAATCATAATAGAACTCTTGATGGGGATCATACTGATACGGAGGTTGGGGTGGGACATAAGTTGGAGAGTTCGAAGACGGGCCATACCTTTTCGGGGAGTGAACGGACGGTGTGCAATAAGGATTCGAGGGCTACTTTGCACTCCAGTGGGGTGTAATTTTCTGGACTGCCGAAGTGTTGTATGACCGTTTAGTCGCGGCTTGTCGCTTTATTGTGGGTTTTTCTCTTGTTCTTTAGCGTGGCCTGGGGGGTATATCATATATGGTGTGGGTATCCTGGTGGTTCGGACTTGGGGCGTTGGGTTGTGTTACCTTGGGATATGACATGCCACCTGCTGTCTTGGGAATATGGTCAAAATTGGGGATTAGGATTAGAGTGTTTACATACACCGTATACTTTGGGTTTCTTGGGTCGAAGCAAAACATATTGTCGCTGTAGTTGGCGGCAATGTAATCTTACATTATAAATGTGAATTATGGGGCTCAAGGATTGGATTGTGTTCAAACCCCATCGTGCAGTGAGGAAAGGATTGGGAAAAGTCTTTCGAGCTACATGCTATAGTTTTCAGCACGACGAATATTTTTTTCGGCCTTTCAGTACCTCTAGAAAGTGATGACGTTTCAAGGTTCAAAGCATACAATAAATGGAGCGGCAACCTAGGGTATAGGGTTGGAAGCATAAATTTGTGGAGACCCTTCTTTTAGATGGTCAGCTAAATGCTACTGCAATATACACGGATATGGAATTCTAAGTACGGGTACAGCGTCTTTTCAATGAAGACCTCACACGATAGTAGCAATAGTGGTAATTGGAAGGGTGTCAGCTAAACCAAATCTATTTTGAATTCATCCCTTAAACAAGTAGATACATGGATCGAGGAGCCCTATACGAATCGGAAGGTCGACAAATACCTAGAACCAGCGGGAACTCAGGTATATGAGCTAAAACCGTCCTGTTCTCTCCATTCCAGCGCTCACAATGTAGGAGACTTCGAGGCGAATACGTTTGTAGGGTGTTTAGGAGGATATTTCTAATATATAATTTACTGCAACTTGCACAAATCGACTGATAGGGCTGGCATGCGGTGTTACTCAACCTGCAGCGCTGACATGCTCCTGCAGATCGCAGCTCCTTCGCCTTCAGGCGAATCGCGCTGTTGAGGACTGGTTTTCTCGTTCCTAACTTGGGGACTAAGTTAACTTCAACCCTAGGCCTACTAAATAAACTATATGAAATACACTTTTGAATTTACTATTTGTTTCTTATATTTATTAGATGATTTATTTTCTATAGTATAATTAATATAACTTTATGAAACGTTTTGTGAAATTTATATAAAATAGTTTGGCTAGGACTAATAATTATCTAGGTTACGTGTAAACCTAAACTAGTAGTTCTTATTTCCCCCTAAGCACTAACCTATATCCTAACTACTACGTCGACACGATAATAACCACCACCCTGGAGTTAGCTTCCTTTGGTATAAAGGTAGAGCTTGTCTTTCCCTTTCTTCTCATCCAAAAATTATCTAACCAGCTTGTCTTTTTATTAAGAAACACCCTCTATAGTACTAGACCTAGTTTTCACTTCTTTATTACAAAATATACTAAATATGCCTCTAACTCGTACTGTTTTACGCTCTTACTATAGCACCTCTTTACGCCAAACTCTAAAGACTACTTGTATAGTAGTACTGGATTACTCTCAGTTAGAAAGGCCTAACTTCTCTACTCTAAAACCATCTAGTTTACCTATAAACGCTACTATTTCTAATAATGTTAACGATGATATAGTAGACAACGATGACTACGGATTACCTCTCTCTCCCTCCCTCTTTGTCGAAGATACCGATCTCTTCGAGATACTAGAAGGTTACGTTAAAACCTACTTAAAATATATAAAAAGTTATAAAATTTATATATATCTTGGTTTTAATTTAACTAGTTTACGAAAATAAATCGAGCCTTGAATTTAATTTAAATACTCCTTGTTTCGTGAATTCTCACTGTTTTAAGTTCTTTTGGGAGCCCTATTCAACCCTGTAGTACTATAGACCGTGAGAGATTAGAAGGAAATCTTGGTAAACAATTAAGAGAGAGTGAACGACGAACTCACCTCGGTTTTGTTTTGCTCTATATTTGATGTGATAGAAGCCTCCTGAATGGCAGGTGGTACCGCAAGTTTGTTGCTTAGGGATTTCCCATCCCCAGAAAGAAGCTGGTATTCGTCTGGAACAAGGCTTGGAGATGGGAAAGAATTTAGATCATCTAGAAATAGGCTCGGCTGGTCCATTGAAAAATCCCAATCTTGCAAGCCAGATTCGTCAAACTCAAAGCTATAATTAGCCGGAATTTCGCCCGAGTGGTTCGCCATCCGTTCCCCATTCGAAGTTGCCACTTTTGTTCCATCTACTCGGTACAGTCTCGAGGAGGTGTTGTTCCAGGTCATTTTCTAGCGACAGTTTGAGACATGATCCAAGGTAGACCAGATAATGGGCCAATATCTGGCATAAGTGCGAGTATTTCAATGTTGATTCTATCTTCTCTTCCTTTGCGGGCCATTAGCGAAGACAGTGGGGAGTTAGAAGAAAATTACTTACTTTCTCTAGGATACTGGATTCTTTTGGAAGGGAAAATCTGTATCGTACCAAATACCACGAGAAAAAGCACTTGAATGTCGATGAAGGAGGCACCTTTTAGAGATTGAGGCTTCAACCGTTTTTCAAGGTACTTCAATATTTCATGACCATTAATGGTACCGATTTGATGCAACTCCAGCACATCAAGAGTATTCTTGTGCTTTGCATTTGCTTGCGTGAATGCTAGTGACACCGCATAAAGCATTATTTGAAAGTTCTTCCTTTCGGCATCTTTCATTGACGAGGCGACGAGAGCTGAAAAATTCGGGGACGAAAGGGTTCCGACTTTCTTGGCGAGGCAAAACTGTTGAAGAGTAAACAAGAGGGGGTTGAAGGGGGCCGGGAAAACCCACGATCTTCAAAAATGCTAACTTCGGAAAGTCGAGTCCTGACGCAGCCCGAAAAAGAAAGAGTTTTACGACGATGTGTATCTAGAATCAGATCACTGCAGGTGATGCAGATATGGTCTTTGGAACACTAACTCTCATTAGGTCATTTTGCATTGCAAAGACAGAATTGTCGAACTCACCGGAAGTTTTAGAAGAGCACATCGCAAGCATCGAACCGAATTGACTTCGTGCCGTCTCTCTGGTTCGTATTTTGCTCGTTTATGCAAGGATTCATTGTTTGAGGCAGAGTTGAGCTTGAAAACGAGAACTGGGGGACTTCCTTCTGCTTTCATGGTCCGTTTTAGGGGAATCGTTTTGTAGATTTGGTTGTGAGGAAGAGTTCAACGTATGGATGAACTTTAGCGTCGGGGAAGAGGGCAAGAGGGAAGTCTTATACATTTTTGATATGAAGAAAGTTTGAGGCTCTGAGAATTGTTGGTGATACCTGGTACCACATTGTGTAACGTCTTTCTTTCTCGGTGATCTGATTCTCTCCTTAGCAACTATTGCGTGGTTAAAAGCGGCTGTGCCCGTTGTTCGAACTTTCCAGCGAACTTGACAGTTCCAAAACACCTAAGGCAATAGTCCTAAATTATTCCAAGTACAGTACATACCTAGGTAGGATAATTTACTTGAATTACCCTAGCAATTTAGAACAACGAGAGCTAGATAGGTAGGTACGAACCTAATGTATTTATTGCCACTTTTAATATCCATTGCGAGAGGGGAGTTTTTGGGTGCTTCACGATTACCGGAAAGGTTCCAGCCACATCTTTTAATTCGTAGGATGTCGCATTTCGGCTTGTTCTTCAAGCTTGTCTTACGTTGGCAGTGAGTTGCAATCTTGTCTCTTTGGTGCTTATTCTACTTGCCCGAAGATGATGGAATCAAGGAAAATATCTTATTTATGTCTGTGGTGTTTATTCAATAGCCAGCAATACACAAACTCCACCTAGCCAAATACTCACTCCTCCATCTCACACCACGAACACCCGCCATAAAGACCTCAACAGGTACGTCAATCTGGTATCCTTAGAGCATACTCTAGCAATCCGTCTTTTCAACCGCATCAGATATTTCAACCTTGTCTTCCTCCGTCATACTCTAAATATTCTTATTCCGAGCCTCAGCCTGAGCTCTCAACTTATCAAGAATCTCCGCCTGACCCACACACCATTCCTCAATCTTCCCAACCTTCCGCTCAATAGCTTGAAGCTTCAAATTAACCCTCTGGATTATACTGATCATCTCCTTCGCCTTAGTATACCTCAAATTATCCAAAACACTATCCCTCGTTGCCAACCAACCCCTGATATCCTGTACCATCTTCTTGGTGTAGTCGACGTGAAGCTGCAAGCCCCGAAGTGTGTCCTTAAAAACTACATCCATCTCATCAAGCGAAGCTTTCCAAGGCCGTAGCTCTCGCCATCCTGTTCCCTCGCAGGATATACATTTCTCGCTTTCCTTTGGGCATGTCTTTTTCATACGGCCGAGTTTCTCCTTGGTGTCTTCGAGCTCTGCCCATGTGTCGGAAAGTTCGACCTGGAGGGCGATTTTATCGATCTCCAAGGAGGTCATGAGATTGCAACGGAGGTGGTTTTCGTATCTCGATAGTGCGAGTTCTTCTTTGAGGGCTTGGACTTCGTCGCCATGGTTTCGGCGAGCGATTTCTTTAGTGGACGCGCGACCGAAGAGTGCTTTATGGTATCCTGTGGAAGATGTCGGCGTCAGTATTTTGCCATTTCTACATGTATTTCTGAGGATGAAAGCAAGTCACGACCCTCCTAGAAGAACCTAGGAGAGAAGAAAATACTCTGGGAATACCCACCTTTGTCGAAGTGTTTTACGTCTCCCTTGGTAAGGTGGAGGGCTGATGCTGAGTATGAAGAGGGAGGGTGCGGCTGGGTGGGAGGTGGACCAGGGAGGAGTGGTCGAGTTGTAAATCCTTTGGTCACAGGGAGGGTTTGATAGATAATGTCTGCCATGTTTTGGATGTTTTTTCTGATGATTTGATGATTTGATAATTCGATGATGTTCTTGGATCCAGAGCATTTGTTTCTGGAATTGCCAGGAGTTGTTGAGGTGGTGAGTGGAAATCAAGCAAGAGAAGGAAGGAGCGACTTGATGTAAACACAACCCCAACCCCAACCCATGTACCTACCCTCTTCCACAAACTCCCCAGGCCGACACGATCGGATGTCTGTTATCTTTTGCTATCTCGCTAAAATCATTACTTTGAGCTGTCACAAAATCAATTGCCAGCATTGGAAAAGTGTTTCGAAAGAGCTTGGAATGCGAAATGAATCTACTTCATTTCGTCTTTTGCAATTCAGTCAGTCACAAGCCTCTACTTTTCAAACAAGGCTCGTGTAGTCAAAAGTCCACACGGTGAGCTCTATTTTGAAAGAAGCCCAAGTTGTCACACGAATAGTCTCATGTGAGAGTCTCTGTTCTAAGTACACCAAAGCAATACAATACTCTCCCAAAACAATTGAGCGAATAAATCAGATGATTGAAACGTGTGACATGGTTTTTTCCTAACTTTCCTAGAACAACGAAAGCTGTCGAGGGTGTATGGAGAACGACTCTTGCCTGTAAAGAGTGAATCCACATCTCCTCTGCTACTTATTATCAAGGAGTCCTATTGGTACGTACGGCCCACCCTCGGCACAAAGACCCACATTTATTATGATTTTCTTAGTTAAATACAAATAAGCATATCCACAGCAAGATACAAAGCTTGTCAAGGTACCCTTCGTGGGGGCTGGTTATGGGGCCGAGTATCTTGGGGGGTGTACATAGATGTGAAGCGATTCATCCGCGGTTTGAAGGCACCATGAGGTTGGATTGGGGTTGCAGTGCACACAATAATTGTTTCTTTTGGTGTTTTTTTCTGCTTATTGGATAAAGTCTAGGCGAAGTCAACACCGCGACCCACATAATTTTTCTCTGCTTCATGGAGTTCTTTCTTTGGCTTCAGATTGACATCAGATGGGTGATAAACGAGGAATTAGAACTCAGGCATCTGAAGACTGAAACATACAATTTCACCCGAACGGGGAGTGGGATACAAGTCTAGCACGAGGAGGTGGTTCGCGGTAACAACGGAAGCGGTAGTAAATAATCCGTTTTATTCCGAGTTTCTGGTACAATTTAGCATCCCTGTTCTCGTTATTTTCATGCTCTTGTTAATACTATCTTGAGAATTGAAAAGGTGGCAGATGAATGATCTCAAAATAACCGTACCATCTCAATTAAAAGCGAACATAAATCTGCAGATCTAACGACTTGATGAACCACGGGATTGGAAATAATTTGCGTCAAAGACATTTCCAACCCAAAAGAATTGCCACGATTTTAGGAAACTTAAATTTGAACCAAACACCAAGTAAGCAAAAACGGGTGGCGTGGGGGCCAAAAAAGGGAATGGTGAGTGAGCTAACGAACAACGGGTACGCCAGCAAATACTGAGTGAGCCAAACGGGTGGTTTGGGGGCCAAAATTTGTCGTGAGTAAGCCATCAAGTGTAGGTGCCAAATAAGTGTTGCGAGTATGCCAAACAATTATTGAGTAAGCTATCAAATAGCGGATGAACTGTCAAGTATCGAGTAAACTGTCAAACAGCTAGTAAGCTGGCAAACGTTGAGTAAGCCCGACGTCGCGTTTGGGGGCCAAAAAACAGCTGTGGCTGAGCGACAAATTATCCAATAAGCCAACAGAAACCGCAATTCTCATCCTTTCCTGACTTCCCCTTCTTTTATCCTCAACTTCAATCAATTGGACTGGCTCGCCACCGAGAAACTAAGGTACTTGGATACTACTATTCATCCAAGAAGGAATTGGGGATGGGGTACTGTCACGTGCTTACAATTTCAGCTTTCGGAAAATTAGAAGTCATTATAGAAAGAACGTGAATTCAAGTATCCATATCCGCGAGGACGAAAACGAATCTATTTATGAACCATATACAAAACCCAACCTCCCACCATTCCACAAACCACCAAGACTAAAACAATGTCGCTTCGCTATGTAAACACGCTTTTTGAAATGTGAAACAAGAAGGTGAAAGCCATATATACCCTTTCAACAATCAAAGAAACAATCCATATCCCTCCCAGCCGGCGAATAATTACTATCAAACCCCCCAACATTACACGCCTCATCCTTCGTAGTCCAACTCTGACTCCCCAGATTAAACTGAATATAATCTCCCCTCGCCTCCGGTGTCAAGCTCAAATCCTCATAATAAAGACCCTTAACAATTGCCGGATTTCCATCCCCAGCACCAACCTGCCCATCTGTACCACCAATAGTTTTCCCAGAGAAGTCTTTGGCTGTGACATCAACCCAGAAATGCCAGGTCCTTGAAGTCCCCGGTCCATCAACACCAGACCAAGTTTCCTTCTCGTGAACATGGACCGCGCATTGGCCATGGACGTAGCGGTCTTTGGTGGGTGTTACGTGATAGGAAATCTTGCCGTTGGAGAATGTTCCTCCGTGTTTCCAGTTCATGGGGTTTGAGTTCCCGCCTCCGCAGCCGTCGATGAGGGCATCCATGTGTTTCTCACAGTCACTAGGGAATGTCGTTCCCGGCGGCCAATCCATGGAAATATCTAGATTTCCATCATAAGAGCGAACGATGGAGCCGGAGTTCTTGTCTTGGGTCCCTTGTTTGGTGGCGTCGGCGCAGAAAGTTTTCGCGTTATTGATTGCGGCGTCTCGGGCTACCCATTTTATGTTGCCGATATCGTTGCATGTTTGGCTAAATGTTGGCTCTGGGGTGGCTGAGGTTGTGGTCGTTGGGGTTTGCTTGGGGGTGCTTGATGATGGTTTTGGGGATGTACCTGCCGTTTGTTAGAAAACGTGCAAAATATTTGGCACATTTACACTTCTTCATTCTCCGGAAACGTTCAGGAGAATATAAACTTAAGGTTCGGATTCTTCTAAACGTTTGGTACAATTACGTTTCATTCCCCGAAAATGTTTTGAAGAATATAAAACTCGGGTTTAAATTCTTCTAAGCGTTTAGGAGAACGAAGTTAATTGTCCTAGAATAGACGAAGTAATAAAAGTGGAGATTCTTACTTGTGGAGATTACTGGTCTGGAGGGTGCTGAGGTGTCGGCGGTGCTGGTGCTGGTGATAGATACCTTGCTGCTCGAGGACTTTGAGGTGTTGAAAGTGGTAGAACTTGAGGAGGCTAAGTTTGAAGTGCTCGAAATCACCGATGAGGTCTTGGTAGTGGCAGAACCCGAGCCTTTTCCAGTAGATGTAGGGGTGGAGCTCCCGCCTGTGTTGGTTGGGGTATCTCCTCCTTCGTATGCACTTGAACTCGGACGTGAACAGGAACCATCGCGTTTCTGGTTGATTGAACAGGAACCCGTTTGTATATCGGTGGCATCCCAACTGTGCGAATAGCTGTCTGTCTCCATCCAGAGTTTCCACATGGCTTGCTGTTTAGTCGAACCGCTTGCTGCAACTTGATTGTTATCATACTGAATCATGACCTTTCCGCGAGCCGTGAGATCCAAAGCGGAGAGTTCAGCGTCATTCTTAGCCTTGAACTTTTCATACTTCCTCACACTGCAACAAATTAGCATACGTTTTTTTCGTTGACTCAGGAGCCATGAGCAGTGAGTAAGGATAAAACTTGCTCCGGACTACTAATAATCGGATTTAAAAAGGGGGGATAAAGGGAGAAGTTGCATACGTCAATTTCACACCCGCAAGGGGCGCGCCGGTGCCAGTCAAAAGGTCAACGAGTAGGTTAACTCTGTCTTTATACAAGTATTCGTCCGGATTATCATCGGCATGCGGAGTAGAGATAAATATCTCGCGATGTGTCTCCGGTCCAAGTTTCTGCCCTGTTGCCAACAGAGGCCATAAAGCTGGCATTAATTGAGCTGGAATGTATTGACGTGGGGTATCACGTGGTGTACCAGGTTTTCGGCCGAGTGGGACCTGCTCTTGAGTTGTGATGGTATCCAAGATATTCTTCTTGAAATCTGCATCGCTTGTGCCGGGTCCAAATCCAGGAGCCTCCCAATGATGGCTCATCCAGGCTCCCTTTTCTGATACAACAGTGACTGATGTGCAACCAAAGAGACCAGCAACCATCATGAAGTTAGGCGAGTTCTCAAAATCATCGAATTTAGCGCTAGATTTCGTTCCAGTACTTCGATGGGCCAATTCCAATCGCGTATAGTCCTTGTCATTGACTAAATCATGTTAGTATTAATCTGTGAACACCCCCTTGTTGCCCGAGATCCTCTCGCACAATTGCAGATATCGTTCCCGACGATTTAGGAGAATCAAGAAATTGTTACAAACCTTCTTAGACAATTGCAAGTATTGTTCCAGAGGATTTAGGAGAATGAAGAAACCAACTTTCCAATTCTTCTAAACCCTTTCGAACAATACTTGAAAAGTAAAGAAAGTATTCGCCGAGCATCATCTTAAACAGGCCTCAAAATAACTTACGGATTTCCTCGTAAAATGCATCAACACTCAAACCCGCAGTTGGCATAGTACGTGCCTCAATATCAATCCCCGTCTGCGATGGAACGGGTGTAGGGCCATCCCAAGCGCAAGCTGCACATCCAGGAGAGCAATATGCTATCCCCGAAGAAGTTGTCGATGCTGTTGTGGTTGCTGTCGTACCCGTTGCACATCCAGTAATCGTCGATGTTTTGCAGGCAGTTGATGTGATGGTAGCGACCGTAAACGAAGTGGCCCCTGAGTAGAAAGAAGTTGAGAGAGAGATGGTTTGTGTGCATACTGGAATCTGCGTTACGCCCGTGCAAGAAGACGAGCTTGAGCTTGAGCTAGAAGTCGTGCTAGATTGGGTTGATTGAGACTCGGTGCTCGTTTTGTCTTCGTCCTCGGGGTCATCTTCTTTCAGGTCTTCTCCGATTGTGCCCAGTACATCTGTCAAACTCTCGATGACAGCGATAGGAGGTTCAGGTAATTTGACATTATCGATCAAGTTACTGACCACCTTTTCGGCACAAGTGATCAAACCAGCAACGTCTTTTGCAAGATCCGCGACGGCTGACAGTAAACTTCTATCCGCAATAATGGCTCTGATCTTCTTCTCCGATACCACATTTCTTCTCTTCAAATTTGAGCAGTCTGACTTCGGTTCAGGCTTGACATCGAGAGCATTGAATAGAGCAACAACTTCATCCTTGGATTTTTCAAGATTGTCGATGTATTGGGATTTTAACTTGGCATCGGTGATCCATTGTCTGTTAGCCTTGAGTGTAAAGAACAGGTCAGCCAAGAGGAAGGCTTCATGTGTCGCTTCGGCAGGGGCAATGGTGGTTGTAGGAACGAGGAAGAATGGCCAGTTTGCTGTGGTTGGTCCACTGGTTGATGCACTCCATGAACCCGACCAAGTGATTGAGGCAGGAGTGTCGGATGTCGAGGTTTTGCTAGTGGTTGGGAATGGTAATACGCCAGATCCAGGGGTACCAGACGATAAAGACTTGCTGGTAGCCGAAGCCTTTGTTGATGTAGGCGATTTGGATGAGTCGGACTGGGATGAAGACAGGCTAGAGGATATAGCAGCCTTGCTTGTGTTGGTCTCGCTGCTGGAGGACGATTTGCTTGTTTGGCTCTGGTTCTGGCTGGTTCCGGTAGAGCTTGAGGTCTTTCCAGTCTCGCTTGTTTTGTCGTTACTGGTGCTCGATGCTTTCCCGGATGTGATAGAAACTGTCGAGCTAGTGGAGTTGGTTGATATGGATGATATGGACCCAGTGGTCAAAGATATGCTCGAGGACGACAGGCTGGATTTGGAAGTGATGGAAGAAATTGTTGCATTTTTAGAAGGCGTACTCGAAGAGGATGTGCTGATGAAAGTCGATTCGGAACTGCTGCTGGTGAGAGAAATTGACAGGGAAGTGGATATTTTGGTTCCAATAATTATGCCAGTGCCAGTTGCTAAAGGGATGGAACTGTTGCCCCCCTCAATTGAGGCCCTGGGATGGAATCTGAGGGAGCGATCGTAGGGCTGCACTGGAGTTGCATCACCCTGAAGGAAAACACAGGCAGAAAGCAAAAAAAGAACAGTAGAAAAGTGACCCATGATTGTAAAGACTGTTTTGAGTTTCAAACAGGAAAGAGTGAAAGTGGGAGAATCCCTAAAGAGGAAAGAAAATAGAAGAGAGAGGGAGAGGGAATATAAACGGAAGACATAGTGATGGAATTCTCAATCGGGTGATTTCCTGGGAAACAAATTTGACATCAACGTGTACGGCGTAGAAACAGGCGAAGGATTAAGGCTGAGTGAGCCATGAAGCTGCTTGTAGCGTAGGATCGGTCTCAGGATGAGGCTCTAAAATGATGTGGAGATTTGAAAGGATGGGCGATCTACAAGCGCTTACTGATCCTTTTAGCGTGTATTTTGCCCATCAGAATCTCTTGGGGGAAACTAGGCTGCGTCTTATTCGCACCAGCTCGAGAAACAAAAAAAGTGTTTCTTTTGCGTACCAAGATTTTTGCGTTTGCGAGACTCGAATATTTCATGTGAGGCTGGTGTTGTCGATGTTGAAACAACCCATCCTCCAGCGCTTAGATGTGAATCGATCCTTCTATTTTCATTTCCACATCGTATATCTTGTTTTAAAAACAAGCTTCACCCTTCCGACCTTCCGACCTTCCGTAAGGCGCAGCGACAGGCCCTCACAATCGTTCCATTGGGCTGGTTGCCGTCGACGTAATTCAGCTCATCCTTTGCGATCCTTCAACACGCAATCAATCGCCAGGGACGATTAAAACGATTCCATACGACCATTCATTCGCAAGGTCACAACTCCACTCATCTACAGATCCAGAAGTCCAGAGATTCTCACAACAACATGGCAACTCTCGAAGACCCGAAAGCGATGGTGGAAAGGGGTTGCAAAGCAAACGATACCACAATCGTAGCCCGGGGAATGGAAGCCGCCCGCGCCGCCAATATCGGACAGAAAATCTCCGATTTCGGACTGAGAACGGCCATGAATTCCGGTAACATCGCCGTGGTCCGATATCTCCTCGAGGAAGAAAAAGCTTCAGCCAAAGGCCTCAACCCATTGACAGTAGCACGCAACGCCTCCATCGAACTTCTCCAACTGCTCGTCGATCACGGCTTCGATCTCAATGAACCCGCATCCTACGTCCCGACCCCGGGTGTAGGTGGCTACCTCTTGCAACGAGTGTGCGGTGACGATGAATTGGTTCGTTGGTGTGTGGAGCATGGTGCAAAGGTCAATGGGATGGAGGTAGACCCATACAAAAGTCCACCGCTGCTGCAATCGGTGGCAGCTGGGGGGACAGTCGAATCATTCATCTATCTCCTCGAAAAGGGGGCGGAATTCGAAGGTCGGATATTACATGTAGCTGCGGGGTGGGTTGGAGCAGAGAAGGTAGTATGGAAAGACGCGGATCTGGACGACAAAAATGACAAGGAAAAGAAGAAGGAAGAGAGAAGGAAGAAGGATGAAGAAATAAAGATATATTTTCAAAAGAGGATGCGCATGGTGGAATACTTGGTCGATGTCCTCAAGTTGGACGTGAATGAAATGGATATACACGCGCTCGGTTCGGAAGAATCCATGCCCAATTTTTGGGGTACGCCCATATGCTATGCTGCGAGAAATCCAACAGACGGCGATGAGGTGGTCAAGTTCTTGCTGGAGAGAGGTGCTGATCCTTATATCAAGGAGGCCATGGACGATTATAATGATGCATTTGGTTATGCAAAACAGGAGGGCAATATCAAGGTTGCAAAGGTATTGGAGGACTGGAAATCGAAACAGGGAAATAGGGAAGTCTAGTTGAACAAATCACATTATATTGCCTATGTGAGTTCTTTTGAAAGTCTGATCCCCACTTTCTTTTATTTGTCTAGATGGCCTCTTCAGCCCTATTCCTCGTTTATCCCTTATCAAATTGTTTTTCTTTTTTCGACTCTTCTATAGCGAAAACCCTAGTAGTATGGTAAATCCCGGTAGGTCGTTTTCAAAAATACTACTCTCCCCCCCTAGTTAAGGGTTATTTCTGACAGCTGGGGGACCTTAAAATCGTGCGGGTGTTGCATCAAAAAAGCAAAGTTCAGGTTTAACGTTTATTTAGGGGGGGGGGGGGAAACAGTTGGTGTTTTCCTTTTTTTTCCGCCTCGTCAAACTGCTTCTACACATTCACCAAGTAAGTGTCTAAGATCATTTATGAACTTGCTAAAAGCCTCTCAGAAAAAGCATTGATCGAGTCACAGCTGGAATTTCTCCTTTTTCACAACTGGTGGACCATAGTAGATCGCGGAAATTACTTCAAATCGCAGACAACAAATATTACACGAGTACTCTCATTGGTGTAATCAACTTCAAGATCCTCAATTCTCCTAGGACTGACTCTCTTATTACTCATAGAGCTCGAGGCCGAGGCTATGGCCAAACGTGTAAAGCGGGTTGGAAATAATAACTGAATAAGTGCTGGCAAATATGGAATACCTTGCGAGCCTGTCATGAAATTACAGGACTGATTAACGGTATGGCACCGAGGGGCGAGGAGAAGTTGGTATTTTCCCAGCCTCATGTGCTGGCGAGCTTGCGCGATCGCTCCTTCCCTCATCAACGGCTTGACCTCGAGACGCGACACAAGGCCAAGGTTGCTCCTTCCCTCTTATTGAAGACACCTCGACCTTGAGGTTGACAAAGTTTCTCCCCTCCCCCAACAGATCCACCCAGGTTCTCATTCAACGCTCATCCACGAGAGTGTTTTCAGTTTCAGTAACCAAGTAATCTTGGTTGTACTTCGTCCCTGTCGAAACCATTAATTCAGAGTTAATATTAGATGCGAGCAGAAATGCCCAGATAAACCAATTATGAAATAATGAATTAGTATCTAAAATTAGACCCGAAGCCTGGTGATCTTACTACAGTCAGGGTTATAAAAGCCCGAACGGTTTATCGTTGTATAGATATCCGAAGAACTGTGGTAGGCGAAGTGACTCTCCATGAAAATTCGCCAAAACCCCACAAAACCTGCAATAACAGCTTCGCCTGGGAGGAAGCAGAAGTGCTTGAACATTTCTCTAACTTTGTTCAAGTGTCGCTTGGTGAAATTCTTTAGTGGTGAGATCACGTGCTACTCCCTCCTTGACGCCTCATTTTTTGTGATTCGTTGGCCTTGCATGGCATAACATTTACACCGGCGCTTGCGATCAGGCTATCAGGCTCATGGCTGTACAGCTGTACAGCCTCACTCAAAGCTCTTTCATCTTTCGGCGTGCTTGTCTGGTGTACGGACCTGGATTTGAACCATCTCATCTGGAGCATTCTTCCTCTCGACTCTCGTCGTCTTTCGAGAGTTCATCTGTGTCAAAATGCGTCTCTTAAAGCGGCTTGACGGCGACATTAGCCTCGCTTATCATCACGACCACAACAATCTCCCTCCTTACGCAATTTTATCCCACACCTGGGGTTCTGATAATCAAGAAGTTACCTTCCAGGAATTGATCGATGGTTCTGGCAAGTCTAAGGCTGGGTATCAAAAAATTCGTTTCTGTGGAGAGCAGGCTGCCAACGATGGTCTCGAATATTTTTGGGTCGATACTTGTTGTATCAACAAGGAGGATGGCGTTGAACTTCAACTATCCATCAATTCGATGTTCAAATGGTATCGAAACGCCGCGAAGTGTTATGTTCTTCTCCCAGATGTCTCGCTTTCTGATGGTACTACCGAAATCGGTCTGGATCTCGACTTTGAACCGGCATTTCGGGCGTCTCGTTGGTAAGCCTCAAATTCCCTGAAGATTCAGAAACTAGTTTTTCTTTACCCCCTAGACAACTCTCAAAGGTTTCTCAAAGAGGTAATAAACTGACTCTGATATCCTGGGATTAGGTTTACCCGAGGATGGACACTACAAGAGCTCATTGCCCCTTCGTCGGTCGAATTCTTCTCCGCTGATTATAAGCAAATTGGCGACAAGTTATCTCTTGGAAGCGTTATACACGAGATAACAGAGATACCAGTCGAGGCTCTTCAGCAATTTGTTATATCGAAGTTCGGTATTGAGCAACGTATGTCATGGGTGAAGAGAAGAAACACCAGATACGAAGAAGATTTGGCCTATTGTTTATTGGGAATGTGTGATGTCTTTCTGCCGCTTATATATGGCGAAGGAAAGCAGAATGCCTTTGGGAGGCTTCGGAAAGAGGCGGAGCACCATGAACGAGAGATACTTATACAGGATCTAACGAACCAGCTGGAGCTACATCACCAGGTGGTTTTATGTGTAACTGGAGGACTCAAGTAAGTGTTCCTTCGATTCATAACTAGCATTGCTAACACACGAAAAGAGCATGTCAAATTGCGAACGCATACCGCACTAGATGGAGGAATCAATATTCCGAGGGTCACATTTTTTGCAAAAACGCCAGGACTTTTGCTTGCTTTGAGCACGCCTATAGAGATATTGCAGCAGAAATGGGTATACCAACCTCGGAAAATTCAAAGAACAATTTTCTCACAATAGTCCAGAATTGTCTAAGCGACCCCACGAATGGGCCATGGCTTCTTATTCTGGATAACACGGACAATCTTGATTTATTGTTTGAATCGGGCTCAGCATCAGAAACGACAAACAATCCACTTATTAGCAACTTTCTGCCTTCGAGCGCCAACACCTTCATGATTGCCACAGCTCATGATGAAACCCTCGGTCGGCGCTTGGCAGATCGAGATGAGGAAATTGTGATCACAACATTAAACACAAGAGATGTCGAGCAATTGTTGCGGTCTAAGGTACCCATATGGAAGGCCCAGAACGATAGAAAATCCAAAGCTCAATTGGACCAAGTTCTCCGTAGCCTACGCCACCATGATATGAACAGACGGATGAATGAAATTGCCAAACGCCATACGAAGACATTCGCCTGGATCTTTGACCCAGAAGGCCAACAACCATGGGACAGCTTTGCAGAATGGCTTAGCGGCAGCAGCGACAAAGTATATTGGATCCGCGGAAAGGCTGGGTCTGGAAAAAGCACATTGATGAAGTTTATTCTCGATTCTAAAGAAACAATGAAGTTCCTTAACCAACGGGCCCCGGATCACGCAATCTACTCCTACTTTATCTGGAGTTCTGGAAGCGAGGTACAGCGAAGCCTTACAGGTCTACTCTGCTCCTTGGTCTATCAGATCTTCCACGGGAATCGTGCTATTCTGGAAGATGTTTTGGTGAAATGGCCCAACTTGTCCAAAAGGGAGAATACCAATGATTGGTCCATAGACTCTTTAGAAGAGGTTCTTCTTTACTCTTTAACACTGCAAAAGAAACCAGTTTGTATATTTATTGACGGACTGGACGAAATCGACCCTGATCAAGGCTCTTCTGATTTCAAAGGCCCATACTATCTCCTCCAATTTATTGAAGACATGGCATCTGCGTGTGGTAATAGTGTCAAGATTTGTGTATCGAGCCGTCCAGAGCCTGCTTTTCGCTTGCATCTCAATGCATGTCCGATACTCCAGCTCCAAGATTTAACAAGACAAGATGTAGACGCCTACGCAAGAGACTTTGTGCAAACCAGATACTCTTTCAACTTTACAGATGCCACTGAAGACCGGTTTATCGAGGAGGTGGTTCAAAAGGCGGACGGTGTATTCCTTTGGGTATCTGTTGCTCTTCAAAGTTTACAGAGGGGTATAGCTAGCGGGGATCGTTGGGATGAGCTAATGGACCGACTTGGTAAGCTCCCACGCAAGATTGAAGAACTTTATGAGAATATGCTCGAAAGGCTTGGCGAGGACCGACATGGCTTCCAAAAGACAGCGGCATTGTACTTCAACGTTTTTCTCACCATGACCAGAATGGGGGACGAGAACCTCTTTGATTGTATGATCGCATTTCAACCGGAACTCCGCGATACGATTCTCGCGTTAACGTCTCCGGTAGACTTGAAACCCATTCTACTTGAGTTCAACCAGAGATTGGCTTCTCGGTGTGCGGGTCTCCTAGAAGTGATTTCGGATTCGGATTCGCAGCGAGACATAGACAAAATTTTATCAAGGGACATAGAGATTCCATGGCGTTCTACTAGGGTAGCTTTTATTCACAGCAGCGCAAGGGAATTTTTTCTCGACACGAACAATAAGTTGTTGGATATTGACGAAACGCCACTTTCGGAACGCAAATTCCGCGTACTTCAAGCTCGATGTCTCCAAGAAAAGTTTTCTACCAAAGTGGTATATCACAACTCGACGATGGCGTATATGCTCGATATGGATCCTCTATTGTCACAAGAGCAAGAGTTTGAACTTCTCGGACTAGCCCGGAATATCTGCAGGCAAAATAACTGGGCTGATTTTTACGAAACTGCCGCTGGATATGGATTTCAACAATCTCATGCGCTTCTTATCAAGGACGGCTACGGGAATTCTGCTGCTGTTCGAAATTATCTATTGCTATGCTGCACCCAATCTGCCACCTCGAGAACTGAATCCATGGCATCCTACCTTTTAGAGCAAAGAGCTGATCCTAGTTGGCTGGGCCTAGTTCCGGTCACATTCAAAGGTCAAATCTTATATTTTCCTACGCCTGTGCTCGGCTGCTTTTTTCATCACTACTTTGAAGCGGGGCGTAAGTTTTGGAGGGAGAATCGCAAATTCCTTGAATGCATGCTGCAGAAATTCGTCAAGGCTGGTGCTGATCTTGGACAGAAATTTGTCTCCTACGATGGCAGTTCGGCGGACTGTCACCACCGAACTGAAACCGAAAAGACACGCCCAATTCGCCGCGGGGGCTACAAAAAGGACAACGATTTTACAAGTTTTTATTTAATTACTGAGAGGAACTGCGTCGACGTCATTTTATCTCAGCTTGGAGATGGCGGGTACAAAGTTCCTTCAAGCTTTTTGAAAACTGAATCTCAGTTTCACTTTTCAAAGGCGTAGCGCAAGATACTTTTGTATTTCGATCAAGATGTTGTGTATGGAGTAGATGGCGAAGACTCCGATGCTATAAACAATATTTTAGGCTGGCCAGAGTCACTAGCATCAGAGAGAGATTGCACGATCGATATTGAAAATGTAGAACGCAGAAAAATAAATGAGCTCTTAGAGGGTAAAGAAGTGGACGACGGCGTGCAATGGCTTACGAATAAAGGGTATATAGTTGTGCAGAAGAACGATGTTGATGGAATCTCAGAGAAAACTTCTTTCCATGGAATGGTTGAAATATACCGAAAACTGAATGAGAAGATTGCGTCAAATTCAGGTAGAGAGCATGTAGGTTGTTTTGGGTGTTCCCATATGTAGACAGGACCAATTTGGTATGGCGCCTGGGATTGAGGTGGTTTAAAGAAAGTGGCTGATGTGTGTCTTTGTTTTGTGGCTATACTCAGGCCATAAATTAAGTCTGTTTACAGTTTTTTATAGCTAGGTTCCACAATTGTGGTTACATTGATGTTCTTGATGTACGTACAGTGCTCGCCAATGGATTACCAACAAACACCAACATCTCATATTACCAACACTCATCGTCATCTTTGGCTAACCATAACAGGATATACCGAGCTGCCGAGTAGACCCCGGTTTTTATGTGGCCAGGGGGTTTAATATGTATTATAAGTAAGATCGTATTCTCTTCTGACAACGGCCAACTCCAATCACTTCATAAAAAAGATGGCTAAATATTCAACAAGAACCCCTTTACAGCTGGTTGTATGGACATCCATCCTCATCCTAACAGCCTCAATATTCCTCGCAAACTCAAAATACACACCATTTCAAACCTCATGTCGCTGCTTCCCCGGTGATACCTGTTGGCCTTCCCCCTCCACATGGGATTCATTCAACAACACCGTCGGAGGTCGATTAATAGAAACAATCCCCCTCGCCAGCCCATGTCACGATACCTTCCCAGGGATCAGTTTCGATGTAGAAAAGTGCGCCGAAATCCAAGCCAACTGGCCACGTCCCGAACCACGATTCAACCACCCATTCCCCCATGGCACCCATATTCGCAAACCTAAGTTGCGATCCCTTCACACCCCGCGAAGCACCCTGTATAGTGGGTAGTTATATCCGTTACGCCGTGAAAGCTTCAGGTGCGGAGGATTATCGCGCAACTCTCGCGTTTGCGACGAAATATAATATAAGACTGGTGATTCGGAATACGGGTCATGATTATATGGGGAAATCTACTGGTGCTGGGGCTCTTGCTTTGTGGACTCATTATATTAAGGATATTGAGATCTTGGACTATGAATCGTCTTTTTATAGTGGCAAAGCTATGAAGGTAGGGGCTGGGGTTCAAGCTGCCGAAGCACAAGCAGCGGCAAACGCGGAGGGGTTGGTGGTAGTGGAGGGTGATTGCCCTACTGTTGGGATTGCAGGTGGATATACTCAGGGCGGTGGAACTAGCCCACTTGCATCGAAGTTTGGTCTTGCAGCCGACCAGGTTCTGGAGTGGGAAGTGGTGACTGGAGTAGGTCCACCTCGCTAAACCCCCCTTTTCAATTCTCAGTCCACTATGTATCGCTTCTTTGTTCGTGTCAGTGGCGTATCGTAACTAACTTGTATCAGAATGGAGAGCTTCTCACAGCAACCCCGCATGAAAACACAGACTTATATTGGGGTCTTTCCGGAGGTGGCGGGGGCACATATGGCGCAGTGCTTTCCATGACAACACGACTTCATAAAAAAATGCCAACAGCAGGCTTAACACTAACGTTCCTTGAACCCTCGGATGCTTACTGGGAAGTGGTACAAGCATTCCTCATCAATATGCCATCCATCCTCAAAGCGGGTGCGACTCTATACTGGCAACTTTTACCAGGAAATATGTTTCACATGCCACAAGCATACTTCCCAGATGGGACAGCCCAAGACTTCGAGCAACTTTTGGAGCCCACTCTCAGCGCGCTCACTGAAAGGCATATTCCATACTCCTTGACTTCACGAGATTTTCCCGCCTTTCAAGACGCTTTCAAGGCATTGAATCCGGAGATGAACATCACCAAATTCAACCTTGGGGGCAGTATTGTTCCTAAATTGTTAGTAGAAACGGATAGATCTTCTGACACCCTCGCCGCGGCTCTGAAGTCTATCATCAATCATGGCGGTATCATAGCTGGGGTATCAATGGATGTCAGCAAACCTCCCCTTTTCGCCAACTCCGTCCATCCAGGCTGGCGCGACTCCTTGTTCTTAGCCTTCCTTGGAACGTCAGTTTTCCTCTGCCCCCCTTTTCAAAGTTTCCAATGTCAAAAAGTTTATATGAAAATAGACTAACAGAGTAAACCAGCATGTACAACCGCAATAACATGACCGCAAATCTTATCGACCAACAAACCATCACCAACATCCTCGACCCCGCTTTGGACAATCTATCCCCAAACCCCGCAGCTTATCTCAACGAGGCCAGCTTCAATCGTCCAGACTGGCAGGAGGAATTTTATGGGCCAAATTACCCAAAGCTTGTGTCTATCAAGAAGAAGTATGATCCAAATGGCATCTTCTGGGGCCCAACAGCTGTAGGAAGTGAGACGTGGACAACAGCTGCAGATGGAAGACTCTGTAAGACAGGCAAGTAGACACACGGGGAGAAATACTTTAGACGAATTCATATCTTCGCTGGAGAATGTATACTGACCATCTAAAACATGAATACATTGACATGAAAGAAAAACAGAGGACGCCTCATAGTGGTCACTGAAAGTGGCACCATAATTAACGACTATTCTGTTAAGAACGCAGCGTGATAACTTAAAGACGACGCATAGTAAAAAGACAATAGAAATATCAATAGAAGCGCAAGAAGCTTCATCTAGAGTATTGGAAGTTTTTAACTCGCGTTAGTAATTCTTGCAGAATGAAGTAATAGTCGAGAGGACGCCGAAGCCATCAAAAGTATGGATGCAGTGCGCTGTACTCGTAATGCCCCGCTGAAGTTCCCTAGAGGCTTCAGATTCGCCAACCTCCCTGTAAAAGGCGTCGATACCCTGAAGTAATCAGCATGCTTGAGGTGCCCTGAAGCCATAGTTGCAAGTGAGCCACTAGCAAGGCACGTGGACCTGATCTACAGGGAGGCGAGGGAGGGTCAACTGAAATGCCGCGCCAATGTCAGATTGAGGCTTCAGGACATGATTACAGGGCATTACAGCACACTGCCCTGTATTCTCTGATGGGGTCCTCGGTACCATTTTCCAAACAATAAAACAAAAGCGCAAGAGCAGAGCTACAAAGTACAAATCCAGATAAGTAAGCACAGGAAGCTCGCTCAAGAGGTTCTTTGGAGTATCCTGCTTCTCAATTCCTCATCTATGAGGGGTGGCTTCTGCGATCAAGATTGGGACATCAAACTTTTGCCGTCCCCTCAGTATGCCTCCAGCCCAATGGAGGAAACTTGAATATAGTCCTTCTCAGCCACGGTATCACAGCGAGCACTTGCCAGCTAGGTAACATCTTCACGACTTTGGAGAGGCGCAACCGCGCACTCACGGGTTTCTGGGACATGCAACCCCCTTATACAAAGGCCTCATACCACGATCAATGTGCCGTATGATTCCAACAACGATTGCTCCTCGTTGTGCCAGACTGTCTATTGTTACGCTGAGGTTCAAGGTGCGTGAGAATGACTCGAGACAATTCGGGAGTGGGTGTCTTCGGAGGTTTGGGATGCGCGAAGTTTGAATTGGGGATGCAGTTTCTTAAATCTTGACCTGGAAAAGACTAGTTCGAGTTATCACAACCGTGAAGGGGTGATGCAAGGGCTTCGTGAGTTGTGGTTTCTGATTGAACGACTTCAGTTCCCCTCTTTCGCACCCCATCTCGAGCCTGCCAACGCCGATTTTGGGGTTGTGTCGACGATGGAGAAGAATTGTTGTAGTTTGGAAGAGGAAGAAGACTGCGACGAGCACCACCACCATGAATTCCTGAACTTTGATTCGTCCCGAATATTTCTAGAGGGGAAGGAGCGACACAGGAAAGGAGATCACTTATCGCTGAAGATGTTGAAATCAGTTCTACAGATTATCCTTCCAAAGTCAAAACTGTCGTAATAAGCGTAATAACAAGCAGAACAGAAATAGAAATAATAGATCAACTATTATCGGGTATCTCTAAATCATCGCGTAAACACCCCCAACTCTACTCTCCCCCGAAGCAACAACACCCTCACATCCGTCTACGAAACTGCACCACAGGCCCATCAGTAATAGAAATATGCGCATCCCTAAAAACAATCTGCCCCCCATCCCTCCTCCCC
>LLEY01000203.1:0-97315 GCA_001414485.1 Calycina herbarum | reverse complement strand
CCCCCCCACCAGAGCACTAGAGGTGATGCAGGACTATTGATAGACAGTTTCACGAAGTACTCGTACTGTAACCAAAGTTCCCCGCATCTCTTGCCCATATGTAATTCATGATTCGAGTGGCTGTACTTTTCGGCGTTTACCATCCAAAAGTAGTCCATGGTGACGACGTATTTGTCATCCCAGTTCCAAAGGAGAAAAATGGCAACTTTTGTGTAGAATGCTCACTTACCTAGCTTACCTACACACCCAAAGACGTCGGAGGGAATCTCACTTGGGAAATACCTACTCAGGAATCATGTCTGTGAATCAGTGCTGGGCCTGCAAAGGTATGCTCCTGTTCCGGTCCCAGTCCAGGTGACGTCGCATCGAGGGGCCTCATTACCTACTGATGCACGACAGACTCTCGAGCAGTGTGCAATCGTGTCCGCCCCCGCTGTGCCAGGTGCGCCAGGTCGAATAGGCCATGTCAGTATGGGTTGCGGCTGTCGTGGCCAAAGGGGACCAACAAGAAGCGGAGCTTGACCCATTCCGTGCAGGAGGTACAAGTACGAGTAGTTGGCACGGCAAAACATTTCTTCCAGACGAACTTTGTCAATGCCACATCCTGGGATATCCAGCTCCACGACCATCTGCGGATGAATCAAGGTTGGTTTTACAGTAGTCCCTCACGCGATGTTACCTACCCAGCTAATGCCCTAGCAAATAGGACATGGCAGTCATACAGGATATGTATTCCCAAGACTCGATCCATCAATGGCCCTATCATGGCTCCCAGCCAGCCTAGGTTATGAGGACCGAGACCTGATTGATCACTGTAAATATATTTACCACTTGCAAGCTCTGGATAAGCTAACACATGTAGTTATTTGTATAGCGCCGTCCACCCTGACCATTTTCGAACCAGACAAGAACGAGTTCTTAGGTCTTCTGTTACGTCTAGCTCTGTCGGATAGTTCACCGTCTTCTGTGGCGGTACTGCAATCGGCGTTGGCGTTTTCATCGTTCCACCGACATGGCCCACAGGCACCGGTTTTTCGTCTCAAGGCGCGCGCCCTACGTACACTCATCATATCTAGCAGGGACTGTGTTAAAAGTACTACGGTAGTCCAACATATTGCTGCGAGTATGATATTGTGCCACCTTGAGGTATGTTCAAGTAGGAATCTACGTCTTCGTTTGAGCAAGCACTCACTAGCTTTAGATGCTTGGAATGCCAAATATAATATCCCAGTGGTTCTGTAAGTGACGTTCAGCCTCCTACGGTGTTGATTCTTCTGCTGTCTTTTGGGTGGCCTGGGTTTTCAAAGACATTGCTAAACCGGGCTCTACATTCTAGGCCATTTGGGCGAAGCAAAAGCTCTGATAGACAACATGGGCCTCGACAGCCAAAGTTTCCAAGGCGAGTTTTCCAGACTTCTAGACTGGGTAAAGTACCATATGGTCATGAGCCGGTTCAGCCACCGCCATTGGCACATAAAAGGAGACTCAATCACAGGCTCTAGAAGTTTCGCACCTGAGAATCAGGAGACAGTGGAAACTTGCCACTCACGAAAGGTCAGGCTGAAGAATACGCAATTTGACATTGGATATCTAACACGAGACAGGTGAAAACTACATCACACTATTCACATGAAATCCTTCAACATTTATACAACATGTTTACTACACTTCGAAAACCAACAGACCAGCTCTACCGCAGCGACGAATACGAAAGTTCGATACGCTGTCTTGAAAATAAAATCACCAGTCTCATCCCTTTATCTCCAAACGGTCCATCTAACACCACATCCGACACAAGCACATCCTGGATAGCAACAATGAATCTCTTCAAGCTATCCGCATTAGTCTACCTCAAACGAGCATCACGGAACTTTTCAGGACCCTCGATTCAAATCGATACATTGGTTGCTCAGGCCCATCTCCTCCTCGATGATTTATCGACCTTCAACCTAGCCTTTCCATTACTGATTATTGGCTGCGAGGCGCGGACAGATGAGCAGAGAATGAAAATTCTAGCGCATATTGAGAGAGCGATGGGAAGTTCGACGTTGATGGGTTTGCATGGTTTGCGGAATATTTTGGGGCAGATTTGGGTTCAGGATGATCTTGTTGTTGATTATGAGCTTGATTACTTGAAGAGGTTGGATGCTGTTGTATCTTCTTATCGGATTATGCCGAGTTTTGCCTGATATAGGAAATTTCTCAGATTTTGCTGGTTTCGTGTTGGGTTGGGAATTCGGTTGGGATTTTTTGTTTGATAATTGTTTCTTCTCTTTGCTCTTCGAGCGTATGGTCAGCCACGGCTATCGCACGACGATTTCTTTGGACTCGCATGGCAAGAACAGTTGAAGGTTGAATGGGTAAAAGAAATAGTTTACATCTATCTGATGGTTGCGTGAATAGTTTCTCCCGTCAAAGAAATGAGGTCGCTTGTAGAAATGTCACCCATCATGGATAGAATCCGCCGTGGTTGGAAGACCTCCTTTGGAGTTGGGCATGCTGGGAATCCGCCCCTGGGAATTGAACCCTGGCGGCAATAGGACTATGCGTCTGGATCTCGCTAGGAGGCTGATGTGAACGTGGGTAGAGGACATTGCCTAGTTCTCCTCAGTCTATGGTCGTATGTGGTTGCGTTTGAATTATTCCTCTAGATGTCTTTGGTTTTTGTTCAGGGATCAACCTTATCAAATTTCACCCCCTCAACGTTCCCACCTACAAAACTATGGAGGTATTAACAAACCAAGCCTTCAAAACAACCAAACACGCAAAACAAGATGGAGAACGGAAGTGTCTGTCGAAGCATACCCCCAGAGATCTGGACTCAAGTCCTCGAGAACTGCAACGAAGATGACTTTCACGAGTTATGGATGTCTCACCGCTTTGTTTGTCGCACCTTCCGAGACGCGGCGGAGCGGATATTTCAAAAGAAGCATTTGGATAAAGTACGTATAAACTGGGATCTTGGTAAGTTCTTTCATTCTGTTTGCATCCAAGTCAACAGAAAGTTATCGTATCCTGAAACCCTGCACTAACCAATGTCATAGGATCTGTTCTATGGTGTTCCGCAATACGAGGTATTGCGCAAATAGACGTCTATTTGCGCAATTTCCATCTATTTGGATAATAGACTAAGTAATTCCGCGATTATTTTTACTAGTCCAATTAGCCAATTAGACTAAGAAAAATATAGTAAATTTAAACTCCTAAATACAAGAATAAAGCTATTTCCAGCTTACTTTTTCGGCTTACGACCAGCCCCTGGTCTTGCCCCCCCTCTACCCCCCTTTTTAGCTAGCTTCTTTTGGGGAGGCGCACGTGCTGTCTTCTTTACTCTCTTCACTCTAGCTACTTCTTCCGCCTCTTCCGCCTCTTCAGCCTCTCCATCACTTATAATCACTTCAATAGGCTCATCATCACTTATTCTCGCCCCCTTTCGCTTACGCCCTGCTCTTTGCATCCCAGAGAGTGCTCCACGCCCATTGGTCAGTTGCCACGCCACGCCTAGCTTAACCTTAGGCTGCTTTTGTGTATTAGATCTTGTAAAGAGGGATATACGCTGGGGGGGTTGGAGATTTTCCCTATTAAGCTCGTGGTGCTGATATCTTCTACTTAAAAGTCTATGCTCGCACGTTAATTAGTAGCCGCTAGGATAATGATCGTTAACTCGGCAGAACATACGTGTTGGTTCAGTCTTTAGCCGAAGTTGTAAGGGGACAAGAAGTATAACTATAGCTCCTTTTGCAAAAACTTTAGCTGCTTTAAGAGTGTTTTTTGCTAGTATTCTCTCTCTTGCTTGTTCATTCTTTGTAGAAACTCGTTTCTCTATCTTAGAAAGTATTAGAGCTTTAGTCTCTAGAGCTACATCAGCATCTAATACTTCTTCTTCTTCGGGCCTACTAAGAAGTTAGTAAAAGAGAGGTAAAAAGAGGGGTAAGATATACGTACATAGGCTGAGCACTAGAAAGCTAGTAAGGCTTTCTACTAAACCAGGCCTTAAAGGGAGTAACGTGAGCTAGGAGTACAGTAGTAGGTGTAAGGTTGATAACTTCTTAAAGTTCTAGAAGTAGTGAAACCTACTTCTGGAGGCTGCCGGCTCGGTCTATATAGAACGTAGAGAGACGAGCTTTAAATGTGCCATTTGCCTTCTCTATACTCCTCTAGGTTTGAGGGTGATAGACACGACCGCGAATCTGCGTAATAGGTGGATTTCGTAACTCGTATAGTACTGTAAGCTCTCTCTTAAACTTAGTACCGTTATTATAATAGAATTTATAAGGGGAACCGTTGTTCGAGATCTAGTAAGCTATAAGATAATTAGTTTTTATTAAGTTAAAGTAAGGTAAGAATATACTAATAGCCTCGGTAATAGTCTTACTCTCCTTATTCTTTAGAGTGTATAGCTATACGTATCTTAAGAAGTAATCTTTAATTTAGAGAATCTACTTAAAGCTCTGTAATTCGTTATATCTAAGAAAGAAGAGAAGATCAGGTTGAGAAGTAAAGTCTATAAGATCTATATAGACTTTATTAAGGCAACGGCGTAAGGTAATTAGCTAGATAATAGTCGGTTTATAGAAAGCCTTTATAAGAGTATAGTATATATATCTTTTAAGAATAAACTCTAAGTCTTTTTATAAGATCCTGTAATATAACTCTATATAGCGTATATAAGTCTTATTTATATCTAAGTTTATTAGTTAATTAAATAAGAATAAGTAGAGTTAAGCACTTACTAGTATACTTTAGTTATTCTTTAAGAAGTAAAAGAAAGAAAAAAGAAAGAATTATACAAAGTGACCCTAAAAGCCTTGAAATACATTCAGACGACCGTTAGACGGTCTAGAAAGAGAATAAAGCACTCTACGATCATGTCGAGTGATCGTAGTAGTGGTGGTGGTGGGATAGAGAGCTTATAAGGAGCCCTTACTCCCCTCTCCGACGCGCTAACAACCAACAACGAAGGCGGAACAACGAACGAGGAAGAGTAGAGTAAGAGAGGACGGAGGGGAGCATCGGTATACGCGGACGCGATAGAGAAGGGCCTAATCTAAGCAATACTCGACTCGGTGACAGAGGAAAGGGGTATTAAGGCAATTATCGAGGCAGCAGGAAAGGTGCTCAAGTATAGAAGAGCTAGGAAAGGAGGAGACGAAACAATAATAAGAGGTATTCTACGAGAGGAGCTCGCGATCGCGGTAAAGAAGATAGGAGGTATAAAGGAACGAACCCTGACGTGGGTAGAGAGGGTCAGTGCCGGAGGGCTATAGGGAGAGGCAGGAACCACGCTATAAAGGGAATACGTTATACTAGCTAAATATATAAAAGAGATTACGGTCTAGGCTATAGGGATAGACGAAGGGAAGGACAAGCTACTACTAAAGGAGGTAATAGGGGCTGTGAATATAGGAGGATGCGGGGTAGGAGCAATTATAGCGAGGAAGCTTTAAAGCGGGGATATTATTATATAGTTCAAAGAGGAGAAATAGGCAGTATATATATAAGATGATAGCTGGGCAAAGAAGGCATTTAGACAAGGGGTAGTAGTAGTAGTAAGAACGCTTATAGTATTAGTAAAGAGAGTCTCGGCAGATATACTCGAGGGAGGAACAGCGGGTATACTATAGAGCATCTTATAAGCCTCTAGTATAAGGGTACTAAAGATTACATAATAAGAGAGCAAGTATAGAGAACGCTAGGGTTAGGAGAGGCTAGCTCTTCGGAACTATATTCTAGAGGTAGTAATAATAGAAGAAGTAAGAAGGCTATGTTTAAGAGAGATGCTATAGGAGGTATAACACTTCACGTATAAGAGATACGCGGTAGAAGCAGTAGCTTAGAGGTGTTTTAAGTACTAGAAGTGGGGGTATATAGCACGCTTCTATAAATAAGAGGAGAGGTACGCCTAGTATACGTGCGAGAAGCACAAAGGGGGTAAAGAGGAGTACTCTAGTAAAAAGGATCTAAAGAAGCATCTAGTAAAATATAAGAATTATAGAGGAGAACACTTAGTATTCGTAAAGGAGTGTTAAATAGAAGAACAGCACCGTAGGTAAGTAAGAGAACGATACCTAGATAGGCTAACCTCGTTCGTAAATCTATAAAGGGCTTTAAAGGAAGGAGGGGTAGGGACCCCCCACCCGTTCGCGTTCAGCTATAAAGAGGGCTTATAGGCTACGAGGAAGAGACTAAGGCAAGGATCTATACTAGGAAGGCCGACGGACATAAGTAAGGTAGGACTTACGAACGGGAGCAACCTTACTTAGTTTCTTGAAAGGCTGGGAAGCTCTCTTAGCGTAATAGGGAACCAAGTAGAAGAAGACGAAGTAGCAGTAGGCTAAACACTACTCGCAAGACTACTATAAGTATAATAGTACTATACTAGAACACGAGGAAGACACTAGAGGTACTCGACGCGGCTCTAAATCATAAGAAGGAATACGATATCCTAGCGATCTAAGAGCTAGCGTAGAATAGCGTAAGAGACTCCCTAAGCTACTCTATAAGCTCGAGGTATAACATGATTTAGTTAGACGAGGCAGTAGTACTCTTTATATATAAAAGGCATTTAAAAGAAAGCTGGACATATACTACTAGTAAGAACTAGGCAAGTATAATAATAGGTAAGGGAGTGAATAAAACAATAGTCTACTTAGTATATAACCTACAAGCTAGGCGAATACTAATTAAGGATATACTTTAATAAGCGAGACTAAGGAGAGCGCTTGTAGTAGGAGACCTAAACGCTTACCACCCCCTCTAGGATATCTACAGGAGACATAACTAGAACATAGACCTTACCCTAGAGCTTACTACACAGTAGGCGCTCGAGAGGAATATACTATATAGCGAGGTTACCTAGAGAAGAGAAGGCTCTTATAACTTAACAATTGTTGATAGGTACGGTGATATCTGTTATATCAAGCCACTTAAGGAGATATCGGTATGCCCGTCGGGCATGCCGAGGAAGAGTTTTCCGGTAAATAGATGCGGCAATTACTACTGCAAAGTTGTATATATATAGGCCTTGTGCTCTTGTAGAGCAGGTGATGAAATCTAAGTCTTTTACTCTTGCCCTCTGAAGTGCAGTATTGCAATAACAATTAACTTAGCCTTCTCTACTAGAAACGTAGCCACTTGACAGGGGACGCTAGACCTACTAGGGTCTGACTATATAGCTTAACTTCTTATAATAGCGGCTAGAGAAGAAAGAGAGGCACCGTAGACACTCGGCTATAGCTAGAGGCTAATAGACGAAGTATTAGTAAAGGCAGAGGCTAATTGCCTTACGATACTAGTAATCTAGAACGTATAGGAGCTTGAGAGAGCCGTTGAGAAGCTCGTAGAAGAGCTTTAACGAATAGCTCGAGCCTCGACACTGCTTCAAAAGCTAGATAGAGAGAGAGCACAACCTTAGTAGAACACAGAGGTTAAAGAGGCGTCGAATAAAGCAAGAAAGTGCGAAAGAACCTAGAGAGAGCTACGTACGAGAAGCTTAAGAAAACAGCTTAACGACGCTCTTCAAGAGCTCCGAATAATAAGTAGAAAGACAAAGACGAAGAGCTAGAGAGGAGCACTTACAAAGGCAGCAAAAGACAATAGGAAACTATAGACACTCGAAAAGTAGGCACGCCTTAAAGGACACGTAAAACCTGAAGCACTAGTACTACTAATACTTACCTCGCTTAGCAGGGTAAAAGGCGAGAACTACGAGGATAAGGCTCGTATCCTTATAGAGAAGTTCTTCCTAGAATCAACAGCCGACCACTCTAGTATCCCGAACAGGGAATAGAGCCTTGAGAGCTTCTCCTAGGAGTACGAAGTAAGCTAGCGGGTAACTAAGAAATGTATTAAGGCAGCTATAAGATTAGCACCGTAGAAAGCACTAGGGTTTAATATACTTGTGAACGGCTTTCTAAAAGCATGTAATAAGCTACTTCGAGAGGTGCTCGTAGTAATAGTAGAAGCGAGCTTCTACTTATAACACTTCCCGTCCCACTTCTACTACGCGAAAGTAGTAGTACTTAGAAAACTAGGTAAAACAACAGAGGAATAAGGCAAAGCAGGGGCCTACCGGCTAATAGCGCTACTCTCAACCATAGGCAAGATCCTTAAGAAGGTAATAGCGTAGAGGCTTATAAAGCTCGTAGAAGACGCTATAATACTCCTAGAGATATAAATAGATAACCGGAAGTACTAGAGCACAGAACTAGCGATTAGAATAGTAACAGAGGGAGTATATACAGCGTAGGAAAATAAGAGCTACGTGTCCCTAGCTTAGTTAGATATAGTAGAGGCATTCGACAAGGTAGATCATACGTAGCTACTTCATACTCTAAGGGAGAAGAAAGTACTATAGTAGGTAGTAACCTAGATAGAAAGCTTTCTCTTAAGACGTAAAGCTACGCTATTCTTTAATAGAAGGTTCGCGGACGAAAGAAGCCTAGGATAAGGAGTACTACAAGGATTAGTACTATCTCCGATACTGTTTATCCTTTTTGCCTTAATACTATATAATAACCTAGCAAGGATTAATAGGCTAATTACAGTAGGCTTCGTAGACGATATAAACCTACTCGTAATATCAAAGAGTATAGCGGTAAACTATAAGATACTCGAGTTAGTCTAGGGAGTGTATAACAAGTAGGTAAATAAGCGAGGGATGGCTTTTAGCCTAGAAAAGACAGTACTTATACACTTTATAAGGACGAGGGCTCTACGGAAAGAAACAGTACGGTTCGGAGAGGCAAGGCTTATACCGGTCGAGCACGTAAGGTTCCTTAGAGTTAAGCTTAATAGGAAACTAAACTAGAAAGCATATAGGGAGAGGGTACGGAAGAAGCTTATAACGTAGACCTTTGCGCTTATAAGGCTCGCTGGTAAGACGTAGGGCGTCGATTACCACCGCGCGAGGTAAATATACGTAGTAGTAATAAGAAGCGCAATTGCGTATAGAGCGTCAGCTTAGCACTACGCAACGCTAAAAGGAGGGAGCGTAAAGGGGATAGTAAGAAGCTTCCCTACATAACAATCGAAGTGTTTATAAGTAGTAATAGGAGTATATAAAGCTACCCCGATCCAGAGCCTAGAGGTAGAGGTAGACTACGCCCTAGTAGACCTCTACCTTAACCTTCGAGTAGCTGCTTTTAAAAAGAAATTCCAAACGTCTTAACTAGGAAAGCTAATCTAAGGTGCTTACGAGAATATAGCCGCGTAGCTAAGAAGAAGGAGGGGAAGACTGTTAAAGCTAGGAAAAGCAATGCTGTGCTCCTAGAGGGCGAGGTAAACATGGGAAGAAGAGTAGGGAATAGAGGGAGGGGGTTTCAGACATAATACTATGCTCGCAGAGTAGCAGGAACGCCTAGAGGCTTAAAGAAAGAGAGCTCGAGAGAAGAACCCGACGCAGTATATAGAAGCGTTAGACAAGGCAGACCTAGTAAACTAGGAGCTACGGAAAGTCTATAAAGGGCTCGCTAAGGCAAAGAGCTCGCTACTCGTCTAGGTAAGAACAGGGGCAATAGGGCTTAACGCCTTCCTCTTTATAAGAAGGGTACTAGGCCAGCTAATACCATGGTATACGTGCGCGGGCGGAAGGGAGACGGTGGGGCATCTAGTACTGTTCTGCTAAGACATCCTATAAGAGAGAGAAGCACTTATAAGAGCCCTTAGGAAGAGTATTAGAAACTTAAGAGAGCTTAGAGGAGCACTAGCGAATAGGAAGCTAGCGCCGAGAATCACTACCTAGCTACTCGGGCTTAGAAGACTTTAGGAATATAGGCTAGCGCTGGAATTGCTCAAAGAGGACAGAGAGGAAGGCGAGGAAGAGGCAAGAGGAAGGGAGGAAGAGGAAGAGAGGGCCGAGGCGCGCTGGAGAGCAAGACCCCGGCTCCGCCAGTTTTAAGAGAGCGCCTAGGCGCTCTCTATACTACTAACACACGCTTTAGCGGTTGAGCACTTCAACCCACCCCCCTAGTTTGTCACTGGGTCGGAGAGAAGAGCTCTGAATAGACAGCAGCAGGAATCAACGAAGGAGTATCGCACGCTCGTAAAGAAACTCGAGAGGCGAAGAAGAACAGGCCGAAAGGCATTGTAAACTAGAACAGAAGATGTACTACTTGCTCTTAGAGCTCGGCCTACGGCCTACGCAGCGTAAGAATAATAATAATAGTATACTTTAGTCTACGATATACTCTAGTAATAAGATTAAAGGCGTCATAGGTATAAACTACGTATCTCTTTAGGTAATCTGTTCTATAAACCGATTCAGGTTAACGATATACTTGGTTATTATTAAGTATATACTTATTAAGAGCTTTAAACTTTACTATAGATTGCCTTACTCTTTGTACTATTAGGAGACCTTAAGAGACTACTTACTTTAGGTTTTATAGCTAATCATAGTACTTAAATCGCTTATAAGAAGTGAGATATCTCTTATTAGAAGAGGCTTCAAGGTAGTCGTGAAATTCCTACTTAGCTAAAGTACTAAAAGGGGTGATATTTGGCGGTTCAGAGCCCTTAGAGTGGAATAGAGAGGCGAACCGGACCTCTTAAAGTGAAGAGTAAGAGTCGTTGACGTCTATAATAGCAGAGTAAAAGAGGGGTAAAGATAGGATAGATAAGGTTAAAATACTTTAGTTCTTTAAGAAAAAGAAAGAGATATCTAGTTAACTATATAGAATAACTCCTAGTAGTAAGATAAGAGAGAAGTGCCGTTCTCCTAGCCTCTCTAATCTCCCTCTTTTTAACTAACCTACCTTGTTTTACTCACTTTTTACCTACTGACATACTTCTAAAACCTTTGTAAACATAAAGAAAGTTAAATATTACTACTAGGTATCTATTAATCTTATATCTAAGTTTTAAAAAAGTTTTAACTATTCTTTATTAGGCAGGTGAGGTGGGAATAGCCTCAAATAAGGGCTAGGAGTGACGTGGAGAGAGTTTTGAAAAAAGTGTATTTGATTAAAATCGCGGTATTAGACACCCGATTTGGGCTATCTATTGGTTTGCGCAATCTAGAATTTATTGCCTAAATAGATTAGTCTAATTGCGCAATACCTCGTATTGCGGAACACCATAGCACAGATCGAGCTGGGACAGCCACATAGGAAATTTTGAAATGACCGTCCATTTTGAATTCCAGAAAATATCCGAGGACGGGAAGGCGGCAATTTTCAAAAACAAACCTCCGTGTGAGATTTATAAGAACTTCGAGGGAGAGATGGCCGAAAGATGGCCGAGATTCGCAGGGCGCTTGGAAGGTTCACTGAAGCACAGTGTGGGCCTTCATCTCTCGAACAACCAGTTCGATATGATCACGCCCTCTCATACATTCCAAATACACCAAGCCGTCAACGACGGGCCTCTCCCTTCACTCAAACTTTGGGATGAGGAGGGAAAATTTAAAATTAGTTGCGATTGGAAAGCAATGCTCACCATCTTTTACGGGGAGGAAGCTCACTGGCATCGTCTGATGGCACTGGAAGATGATGAGAAGAAAAGAGTTGTGGATAGGTTGTTAGACCAAGTCACTAGGGGAGGAAAGTCGGATCTTGAGAGAATACAGAGGGCCATAGAGACGTGTATTGACTGGGTCACTGCAAGTCGTTGGTCGGCGAGACGAGCCAGAATTGACAGATACTATAAAGAGGTCACTGGTAAAAATTTGGACTGGGATGAAGTGGCGCGTGCTATAGATGATGATGAGGAGGAGGAGGAGGGAGAAGACGAGGAAAAGGCTATGGAGAAGCTGCAGATGATGAGAGAGATGGCGGGTCCGGGGTTTGGAAACTATTTATCCGACAGCGAAAGCGACGTGGACGGTGGAGAGGAGGAAGATGAAAATGGGTCGATTCTATTTACTGTAGTCTAAAGCAATAAGCTATCTGCTACTAATGTTTTCCGATGCGCTTCCACCAAGGCTTGTTGCGTGTGGTGCTTTAGGGATGGTGGCTGTTGAGAAAACAGTCTGCGAAATTTGGTGGGGAACCCTTACGGGGCTCGAGCAGCGGATTTTGGTGCCTAGGGTGATGCGATGGCGTGTTAAAACAGCAACAATTCTGTATACAATATTTGACTACAGAACTAATCATTAGCTGATGAAAACTCTCGGATTTTCTGTTTATTTTTGCGATTTTTTCTCAGGGCGTTAGACTTTGCGAGGTTGTGTGTACCTACGCCGCAGTCACAAAATCCGCCTCTCACTCGAGCGGTCCCCGCAGAGAAAGTTTGGCACAAAGGGTTGTTGGACTCTTTGGCACCCTCTTCAATGCTTCAAAATCATGTTACTAGTATACTCGACAATTTGAAGTTGATACGATATGGAATTCATGTAATTGATTTATTGGATCTAGAAGAACATTTCTATATTTCTTCTTACATATTTTTACGCTGTCTTTTAGGGGTTGGGTCTCCAGAAGAGATCGTGTCAAACGGTACCGTTGTTCGTTTCCCGACGAAGCGCGCGCGGGAACAAAAAACTACACAACCGGCTCAATTGCAATATACTTGGCAAGATACTTAAGTAAACACAAAATGTGAGCCAGATTGAAAAGTTCTTCTCGGTAAGCTCACAGATCCTGTACTCCTGATGGGAATATCCTGATTCAGCCAGCGAGGAGTCTTGCTCACTAAGTTCTTCAGTTCTGCACTCAGCTCTTCATTTTCCTTTGCGAGTTGTGCTGCCGTTCTATTTTCTTCGTCCTGCGCCAAAGGATCCGCCCCAGCCTTGATCAACTCGTTGAAAACCTTCACATTTCCCATTTCGATACTCGCGAAGAGTAAAAGATCGAGATCAACTTTTGCATCCTCGAGTGTTGCTCCAGCTGCGATGAGTAGAATCGAAAGGTAAAGGTGATTGTTTTGGAAAGCTATACGCAGCGGGGTATAACCGAAGCGATCGGGGGAATTTATGGTCGTAACATACTAACAGGTGTGTGTTCAAGGAAAAGTTTGACAGCTTCAATATTGCCATACAAGGCAGTCGTGCAAGGGTTCGGAGGTATTTGTTGGTTTCAACTTGAACATCCTCCTTCTGCAGCCTTGCTTTTACCACGTTTTCTTGTCCAGCCTAGATACCGTATTAGATTATGGGGAAAGTTCCTTCGCGCGAATACATACCAAGACCGCAAAAATCAAAGCAGAAAATCCGCCAACGTCTTGCGAGTTTACCAACACATCCGGACGTCTTATTATATCGAGTGCGATGTCTTCATATTCACGCATGATGCTAAGAATAAGTGGTATTCGATTTGGTTCATTGACCCTCAGTGAGCGTCCTTAGAGGCTATGATTCAAAAGCAGTCTAATAATTTATCCTTTTAGTATCGTTCTTTGAATCACAATGTTAAGCGAAGGACGAGCAGGAGGAAGTATTGAAGAATAGAGAACTGCTTTCAGGTATAAACTTGGGCATTCTGATAAATGACCAAGTGATAGAAATAATATATGATCAGTGCGCGGAGGACATATAAAATTGAAATATATCAGACTCCAAAAACTTATGCACAGTCCACTCCCCAACGATGTCGAGTTCCTCCGAGTTCCCGGTCCAAATGTAAGCGTGTGTGGGGACGACATTAGTCTCATTATGTAAAAGCCTCGCTGCAACTTTGACCGACTTGAGTTTGTACAGACTGCCTTGGAATATGCTAATCAATTCTTGCTCTTTTGGACCAAGGCCCAATACAAGGAAACCTTCAATGAAACTGAAACGGTCTTGTGAAGGATAAAGAAAGGGATACTCATTCTGCATGGGGGTGGAGGGTCGATGAACGAGAAGGATGCTTGGTATCATTCGCGAGATGGTCGTAGTTAAATCTGGATCTAGAATTGTTGCTCTCAAAATTTCCGGAAACATGATTGTTCCAGAAATGAATAATGATGACGAGTCTTTCAATCTTAGTCTCAGATCGTCTTTGGTAATCAAATTCGTCGCAGCCTCACGGAGAGAAGCCGGAAAATTCTCCTGGCTGTATTCCGAAGAACTGCCAAACATATCGAGTAGGTCTACTCCAAGGCCCAACTGGGCGTTGGTAGTTATGGCGGGTTTCTCATTATCATGGTTGCCTCGTCGACCAACGTTCTGGCAAGACAGAATCAAGAGGACCGATGTCAGAGAATGCGATGTGATCGGATTGTGTTTCCTCAGCAACTCTTGACATCCAATCCACTACAATGTCTTGATTCTCTTCCACCAGCCTACGATCCAAGCCCATCTCCTCCAAAGCCTCACATATTTCAACCAACGAATTCTTAGCTGCAATATTGGTATGGACCGAGTCGTCTGTAGGAGGTTGTACGGAAGCAGTTTCGAGGATTGAGGACTCCCGATAACCTGCTTTCATTTGAGCAAGTATCAAATCGAGTTTTCTTTCGATGCGCTCTTGGGCAGAAGAATGAGAGGTACTATTTCAATGGTCAATAGTGCTAAGCGAAGCTAAGGACGAGAACAACTCACATAGCACTGGCATTGATAAATGCAGTGAGGAGATTGATCTGAGAGACAAGACGCAATCTTATCGTGTCGACTTCTTCCTGGGGCCATCGAAACCGATCCCGAAACCGTTTGTTGCGATTCCCCAGGCTTTCAAACTCGCTGAGCCGCGTTTCAAGCTCCTTCAATACATCATAGGCCCCCTTGCCAACGAGTTCCAGTTTCGTGCCTTGCAACTGTTGTGTAGAATCGTCTCCGAATTGGGGTAAATCTGCGACTTCTTGGAGAACGATGTAAAGGGCCTTGACCTCAATCTGGAGAGCAGAAAACCCGGCCGGCGCACTCTTGCAGCGTTTGTAGATTTTCCAGGCTTCTGTGCCTAGAAGAACAAAGTCTGAAACAGAATACCCGAAGCTCATGCTCGAAAAGTATTTTAATTCATGTTCTTGTGTGCATTTCAGCAGTTGATGAAGCTATATTTCAAATTGCTGGAGTTGCTTTTTCGCACAAAGGCGGGGTCGCTGCATGGGGCATCACTGTTACACTGAGACCGACGCGGTAGGCCTGACACCTCTGGCAAGCCTGAGCAAGGCATATTCATTTGATACCAATGAAAGTAAAATCCGTTGAAAATAAGTAGGTATCCTATAGTTCGACTAAGGCGGATCTGAGTGATTTACCCGAACTATTATATTATACTCAAAGCAAGTAGCACACTTATTGTTCCGGTATTCTCGAATACATCACAATATGACTAAGCGGCATTGAATCCTTCCGCCCCTCGAGGTCTTTTGTCACTCATAAACCTGCATAAACCTGAACTTCCGACCTTTTGTTATAGCTGAGCCTTCACCGTGCGTTTAAGGGAACATTATAGCTCACCCAAATCCTTGGAACCTTGTCCATATCGAAAACCAATGCTGCCGCCAGTCTTGCGGCTGAAACAAACGAAGCCTTCCATGTGTTAGCGAATCTCAACTTCGATTTCTCCCTCGTGAAAATTGAGGCAACCGAGGAATATCAAAAGATACATCCGTATCTCACTCAAAAACAACTTGATAATGCGGAATCCGGTACCCAACATAGAACAGCTCGAAGGTTGGGGGTTCTTTTCGCGGATCGCCTGCCGTCAACTCCCAATCTTCTTAAAGTTTACGGTCAACGTTGCACTAGGATACTTGAGTCTCTGGAAATCGAATCAAAGAAAAGAGAAAATTATGGTCCTTTCACCAATTACGTCGGAGCGGATGTGACATCTATTTGGGCAGCCGCGACATCTGGGAGCCGCGGGGTACAGCTCCACCTTCTGGCTTGTATGCTAGCTCGCTTGTTTGTACCTACAGAGGCAACTTCAATCTGGGTAGAGCTGGTACAGGAAAGAAAGAAAGCATTGGCACTTGAGACGAATTCCTTGGAAGCCGGGCATTACATGGCTCTGCAAGTCGAATTATCACGAGAGAGCTTGGCAAGTTGGGACTCAAGTGCGAGATCATGGTTACGCACTGCGGATGAAGTCTGCAGGTTGCAGCAAACACAATTCATGTTGATTATTCAAAACATCAGTCTTCCAGTCAACACCAGACTTGGGCACCGATACGATAAAATATCGATATATCGTGATATATATCGTGATATATCTATCGTAGAATATTACTCGATGTTGATAACTATCCTTAGAGGTAAGTCGATATTCGATAGTTATCGTCTTTTTAATAGTATATTCTACGATTTTGGAGTAAGTTTTAGTGCTATTTTAGAGGTAAATTACTTATTAAATTTACTAATAAGTTAAGAAATAGAGTATATAAAGTTTAAGGGAAACTAAGTGTTTAAAATTGTATATAAAATGTATATATATTTAAACTTCTTGTTGAATAATCGCTCCTTCTTTGCTAACTAGTATCTCTTACTTATTATCGCTTTCTATTATTATACCCTAGCTTCGTAGGTATAATATATAGCGAACGTTCTTACTATAAATAAGAGCCCTTTTCTTTGAAACCAGGTTTCCTGCCTTACTAAACACTCTTTCGGATGGCGTACTTGAAGCTGGGATTATATAGTAATCGAGGATTATCTGAGTAATAATAGGATACTCCTACTTCTTAGTTTCGAGATATCTTCGTACGTTGTTAGGAGAAGTCTTTCGCGAGATAGTAGGCTCGCGTAACTACTGATTAAGCTTGTCCGAGGGTATATTATGTTGAGGGATATTGCCTTCGTCCTAGCTATAAAAAGGATCGGTACGCTATGCCTCTCGCCCTTCCTCTTCTCTCATACGTTGCTCTGCGAGATTAATAGCGGCATGCTCGAGTCTCTGTCTCTCCTCGTCTGCTAACTTTACCGCTCGTTCCTTATACGTATTATAGGTATACTTAAAGTAAGATTTGGAACGTTTATATGCCGCTGAACCAGTGCCTCCTTGAGCCTTGTGTAGGAACTCTAGAAACTTCAATTTATAGCGTGGATCGGTAATAATTGCGACTAAAGCCTGGCGAGTACTGATATACTCCTTATAATAAGAAGTGATCTTTTTGTATGCCTTGTTGGTAGTAACCTTGAGAATCGGCTTGTCATCTTGTACTTCTTAGGAGTAGAGTTGTCTTTGAATTCGTAGGTATTAAGGGATGGAATTATGAAGCGTAGGATACTTCTTAGCTTGTATCTGTATTGTAGGCGCGCGAAAGAGATTAAAGAATATCTCTATTTGGTAGAGAGTTTTCTAGTCTATATTGCTAGGCGTTTTGTACTGCTGTATAGACTTGTCCTAAGTTTGTGATGCTAAAACTGCTCGGAGTGGACCCTCTATATGTAACGCTGCCTTTAGCATACGATCGGTGGAATTCTATCGTATAGGTATATTATAAGCTAATTCCCTAAACTTTACTCCTATAGCCTCGTATTGTCTCTTAAGTTGATAGCGTAGAACTTTACGTATCTTAAAGATAATATATAAACACCTAATAATATAGAAAGTATCGAGCTCTTTTAAAGGATTATAAGGTTATATATTATTGTTCTCTTAAAGGTATTCGACATTCTGTTTAGTAGGAGTTGCTTTGATTACTTTAAGAGCTAAAAAGTTAGTAAACTCCTAGGCAAATTTGGCTAAGAAATAAGAGTATTTACTAGCTTGAACCCTAAGGTTATATATATACGTGTAACACCGTTGATTGCCATCTATACGATTAAACTTTAGAGCAAATTCAAGGCGCTTTTGCTTATCTATAAGCTCCTATTATCTCTCTACCTTAATCTTAAAGGCATCTAATATCCTGTTATTTAGCTTTGCGTTATCCTATATAATAGAAATAATCGCTTTTATAATATTAAGGTGGTCGGTAACTTCGAGTAGTTTTCTTATAAGAACCTCCCTACTATAGCATAGATCGGTAAGCTTAATAATATCTAGGAGTATTAAGTTAAGGGTAAAATCAGCCTTAGAAAAGTGAGCTATAACAGCGATATAATCTAGCTTATTATTCCTAGCCTAGCTATTAGTTGTTAAGGAAATTCTACCTCCTATAGTAATATGCCTTTCTAATTTGACCTTTAAAGTAGCTTCGCCGTGGTTATATTATATACGAAGGTCTTGGATTAAGGTTCGTTGAGAAATTTGCTACGTAGAGGGAGAAAGGTAGGTAAGGAGGGCTTTGGTTTTAGGCTGCTTAACGATGTCGAACGAGAGGTTGTTCTTAAGGATGAAGTTAAGCTAGAGAAGCCTAAACTTCTCGCTATACGATTTTGAGGCTGTAGACAAGTTAAAGAAGTCTTTTGGTTCCTGGAGTGCTTCTTGAGCAAGTTTCGCAGCTGCGACGGTATCGTTGTCTAGCGGTATTATAGGATGACGTTTTTAGTAGTGGTTTTTATAGTTTCTAGTTGACTGTAAATTCCGACTGATGACCTTGGTGTATTCGCATCTAGGCTGAGTATAAAGTATTAGTATATATACATGCTGCTCTTATATAACTTCTCGATTATAAAGGGGATTTGGTTCACGGAAAAGGAAGGCCTTGGTGCTCTTAAGTTTTAGTGTAGGTCTTAGACGTCGGTTTGGCGGCAGCGTAGGCTCTACGGCAGTGGTATCGGCACGGCTTCTTTTAGGTGACGTTTCTCGGCCTCCATAGGCATTCCTTTAAGGGAGAGAGGGGTGTGATCCAAAGGCTGACATTGTGGTTGAATTTAGAGTATAGAAGAAGTATATTTGTTTGTGGTGTTGTTATATCTAAGGCGATATCTAGGAAAAGGGGCTAGTGAATACTCAAGCCTGATTAGCTAGTCGGCCGGATTAACTATTTCCCACTTACATGACCTTGATTATCGATATGGTATCGATATATCGGATATATTCGATATATTATCGTAGAATATTACTCGATACTGATAACTATCGTAGACCCTCCCGATACTAGTATCGATATATCGATGCCCAAGTCTGGTCAACACCAGCAAGACAACCTACGAAAGTGTGATGGAAGCTTGGACATCAGCTTCAATTGCTGTCGACAAATTGATAGGTGGAATACCTCTAGCGGTCAATAATGGCTCTGTTCTGCTTGCTTTATCATCATGGCACATTTTTCCAGATGTTCTGGTTCTAAAGCCGACCCCTACGAAGGTTTCCTAAAAAGACGATTTAGTGAGTCCTGCCGGCATTCTTACACTTAGGTTAGAAAGTCCCACCTCTAGTCAAAACAACGGTGTCTACTGGTCTCTCCCTCTCGCTCACTTCCGTACTTATGGTAAATCGTACCACGCAACTCGTGAGTTGGCTGGAGCCGAGAGCCGAATCAGTATGGAAGAACTTTTTCTGGTCGCATTGGGGACTATATTCGGCAAATGGCAAGTGCCGCGAAGGGATTACCAGCAAGTGGCACGCCTAGTAAGCCTCATCTGCAGATCAAGCCAACTCCAGGTTGCCGAAAATGACCAAACTCGTTCCCGGCACAAGAATCACGAACATAACTACAATCGGGGGAGGTGGTTGGAGCGCCTAGCAAAGGCGGCTGATGTTCTTGGTCAACCTGCCTGTCAAACAAAAGAGACCACCGATCGTCTGGTGGGGTTTGGGTGTCGAAGAGGTTGGAAGTTTCTAGGAGGAAGCTCAAACTCTGTCTCCCTTTTTGGTCTAAGGAATCTTCATCGTCTTATTCGGCACCTAGAGGTAGAGGACCGACTTTCTCTCCTTCGGAGCATTGCCAAAGATGTGAACGAGGAGGAAAACACCCTGTTAATTCGATATTGCCAAGACGATTCAAGCTCCCCAGAAGAATACCACGCATTTGCTACAGCGTTTCCAATACAAGATCATTCGAGGAAGAGAACGCACGAAAGGACTACTAAATTCGGGAGGTCTCATTGTCGATGGCTACCTCCAGGAAAGATGTGTTCTTCATCGGAAAATATCACTCACCTTGAACAAAATGAAATAATATCCGACACGGCCGCTGGAAAACTTCATTGGAAGCACCTCACAAACTCGTTCCTACCATTTCTCGCTAATGCCAATGGCACTGAACTACCACCGTATTACACCTCAGGAGCACAATACGGGTTTAAGAAAACCACCTTTGAGTTTGTGTGCGGAGACCCGATGAGAGCTGCGATATTCAAAGTCCAAGGAAATGAGGTCAAGCCTATAACAGATGTCTCCATCGATACTCTCGAAGCAATTCTGCCCAAATCCACATTTGATTGGGGGCTTTTTCTGCAAGAACTGGAGCTTTCCCCCATTGAACGAGATACCATTAATTCGCTTATTGCATTAGATGCCACTGCAAGCATTTATGATTTCTTGCCAGGCTCTACAATTTCAACCAGTCTTGTTATGCAACCGTTGCTAGAAGCACCTTGGGTCCCACAAGAATTAGTGCGGCGAACTGTCAGTCCTAGCCCTCTTCCCTTAGCCTTGCTCAATCATTTGCCTGCATCCTCATGTTCGAAACCGGAAATGCGCAAATTGATCCCAAGAATTTCGAAAATGTCATAGCCATGTGTAGCGGCAACTTTATATACATACCGATGCACATTTTGCGAGACCCTTCCGAAAGCATGACGCCTAGGATTTGTCGAGTTATAGGCAATGTGGGGGAACCAGGAGTGGTTCTTTTTGTGCCTCCACCCGAATCGGTCATGCAAGAACTGGATCCAGAAAGCTGGCAGTTGATCAATCATTGTTCGTGGGATGGAAAATTGGGAGACTCGTTTGGGCAAGCATACTTGAATCTCAGTCTTACAGACTACTTGATGCCACTTGTCACGCAAGATAGCCAAACGAAGCCGTTTGGCCCTCAGATTACTCTTCGAGAGTCGATCGTTTCCCTATCGGATGGCGGAACGTGGGTAGCCGACTTGGATATCCTAGCAGGTCTTAAAAGAATGGATCTTCTCTTTCGAATTCCGGAGCCATCGGAGCCGTGTGACCACTTCAATGATGCGACAACAAGTAAAAGCTTGGAGCTAATTGCCGTTGACAACTGGGCCGAGTTTTTGGATCCTCCCGAGTCCCCCGTCATAATCCGATGCCACGGAAACTGGATTGGTAGACTGGGCGCTACCATATTGAGCATTCAAAAAGGTCACCCAACGATCTTGATTCCTCCAAAAGTGACTTGTAAGACATGTGTTAGTGAGATGGTCGAAGGAGAAACAGAGGTTCGAACCAGAGGAATGGAAACGTGCCGTCTTCATATGTTAGCTCGGTGCTTGCCAGCGTGCTTCTCGGGTCGTTTAGCTTTAACCAAGTTGTTACACTTTCCACTTGATTATATTGCATCTAGAAAGCGTCGGGTCTAGATGGACATATGCTGAATTGATCAATATGAAGAATGGTGTATGTGCATATTTTGGTATGAACATCATGCGAAATCGATTTTTAGCAATTGTCCGATCCGTTTTCTCGCGAATAGAAACGGAGGAGTAATTCGGGAGCGTTAACGACTGAGAAAGAAAAACCTGGTTGACATCTCGTTATTTTGTTGCCAACTCTCTCGGGGAAAAAACGCAAAGCAGTGGGCTTACGCCTTCAAAGAACAATCAATTCCTTAGCTTGAGTAATCGAAAAAAGAGATTCAAGTTTGTGACAAGAGAAATAAGACTTCGTTGTCTCACTCTCCAATCTCTATACCCAAACACGTTCTCAACCCCTCTCCTCACAAACCCCGACAGCTCTCTTCCCTCTCGCTTCGCCTCGCTTGCCTACTTCACCCACCCCTATTCCCCCTATTCCTCCTCACCCACCTCACTTCTCCTCAACAGCCTCCTGCTCAACAAAAATCATCTCCCCCTCCTTCGCCCCCTCCCCTCCCAAAATCACGCCCGCAATCCGCGCCCACTCAGTCTTACTAGTATTCTTCCAACTATGCCACGTGCCCCGTTGGAACAGCACCTCCCCCTGTTTGAAAATGCGTTTCTCCCCGCTATTAAGGAGACACTCGACCTCGCCTTGCATCATGAACAAAAAATCGATGGTGTTGGTGCGGTGCATGTCGCCTTCTACTTGCTCGGGGTTGGGGGCTATGTCGAGGGTTATTGCCTGGGGTGGGTTGTTAGTGAGTTGAAATTCATTGTTGAAGTTCTTGTGTTTTGGGGGATCAGGGGAAGGCGTTGAGGTTTCCCGCCCCCGAGATATAGGGATTCAGAGGCTTGTCCTGGGCAGGAAAGTATTTTACTCACAACAGTGCCTCCGGCAGTAGGGAAACTCCTCAATTGTCCGGAAGTAGGCGCCTCCTGGTGATATTTCAAATCCTCATTTTTATCAATGTTGAAGTGTTCAGGAGTCGAGTAGAGGTACTTGGATTTCCCAAAGGGACCGAGTTCTGCGACGGGCGGAGGTGCGGAGGTGTCGATGAAGGTTGCTGTTTTGCCGTCGGGGGTGCTTTCTGTGAGGTGGTAGGTGAAGGGTGGTGGTTGGGAGGATGCCATTGTGATCTTGGGATGGGGATTGAGGGAGGTAGGTTGAATTGGATTGGTTAGGGAGCTAGGGAGATGATGAGATGGTGAGATGAGGAGGAGAGTTGGGAATGGGAATTGAGGACTTATATAGAAAAAAGAGCTCGTAAATAGACGATCGCACAATAGAGATGCATTCCCAAAGGAGACCTATGAAGCATGGCAGTTGTACCTAGATCCTCAGATACCCCTCATTCTCCGCCGTACAGGTGCATGATAAGGTGATAGATACACTGTGCAGATAAAAGCAAGATACTAACTGTAATAGGGCAATTGAGACCCTGGCTGCAGGTGACGGTAGATACTCGTAGAGTAAAAGACCTATCGTGGGGCCGCCCTCGTAAGATGGAGTTTTGATCCAACCGAGCCTCAACGCTGTGTTTGTGGTAAAAGAGAACGAACGCAAAGACAAGATTTAAAGCCGATGCTTACTTGACACACTAGGTGGAATCGATGAAAATTTTATAATATATCTTACAACGAACTCCGTATCCTCTAAAGAATACTTATAGAATATATAGATAAAGGCTAGATTCAAGTTAGTAACTCTCCTGCTACTGCCTCTATACTCTTTATACGAAAGCTAGGAGAAGGTCTACAGTTCTATGTCGATTACCGTGCTTTAAATAAAGGTAAAAGAAAGGACTAGTACCTACTTCCTCTAATCTACGAAACCTTATAATAAGCTAGTAAGACAAAATAGTATATAAAACTCGATATAAGCTAGGCTTTTCATAGAATCTAGATTATAAAAGAAGACGAATAGAAGACGGCTTTTTATATAAGATACGGATTATATAAATAGCTAGTTACTTCTTTTAGACTTATAAACGTACTAAGCACGTTCTAAAGATACGTTAACTAGACGCTATAGAAATACCTTAATAACTTCTACTCTACTTATATAGACGATATTCTAATCTTTATAGATAGAACTCTTAAAGAATACGAAGAATAAGTTAAGTATATTCTAAAGAAGTCTAAAGACGTAGAGCTCTTTCTCGATATTAATAAATACGAATTCTTAGTTATATAGACGAAGTATCTAGGGTTTATCCTTAATATTAACTTAGAGATAGAGATAGATCTAGAAAAGATAAAAGCAATTCTTAAATAAGAAGTATCTATAACAGTTAAAGCTATATAAAGCTTCCTTAGATTTATAAACTTCTACTAAAACTTTATTAAGAACTATTATAATATTATAAGACTTCTTATAGAACTTACTTATAAAGAATACGTGTTTACGTAGACGAACGAAGATTAGAACGTTTTTAAATAACTTAAGTATATGTTTACTATAGCTCTAGCGCTTATCTAATTCGATTATAAAAGATAAACGATTATAGAGATAGACTCTTCTAGCTGATATATTAGTAGTACTCTTATATAATATAACGACGAAGGACTCTTATAACTCTATACTCTCTTTTTAAAGAAGAACTTACTTATAGAATATAACTACGAAATCTATAATAAGGAGATACTAGCTATTATATAGTACTTAGAAGCTTAGAATCCTAAGTTATAAAGCGTAGATAGTGTGATAGCCAGCTATTAATAGAATTGCCGAGCTATCGGAACAGCTAAGAATACGTGCCGAGTATAGTACGGCACAGATGGTTTCGGAATTGTCAGAGCCGGATCGGTACGGACTTTTGTTATTATCCGGCCCTCTTGTATATAGATGCCCTTACTCTCTCTTGAGGAAAGACTAATTTGGTCTTTTCCTTCGTATCAGAGCCTAGTATTCGGATATGTCATTCTATCGAACGCACTTCTATATGCCTCTTTTGTAGTAGTATCCGTTTCGTGCCGTTATAGATAGCTTTAAGATTTAAATAGACGATAAGAGCTTTAAGTACTTTATAATAGTTTAGAAGCTAATAGAATAATAAATATAATAGTTCCTAGTACTCTTAAAGTATAGCTTTATAATTATATATATTAAAGAGAAAGATAATATTTAAGTAGACGCTCTTTTATAACAAGAGTAGAATATACTAGATAATACTATAGACGAACGAATCGATTATTATATAAAGTAACTTCTTAAGTTTATAAGCAAAGAAGAACAGACGCTAGAAATCGTAAAAGCGAACCTAGTATAGACGTAAGAACCTATATAGACGTAAGAAATAGTATAGACATAAGAAGTACTCTTAGATAACGAAAAGACTCTCTAAGAACTCTAGATAATAGCTGAAGAAGTAGATACTAACCTTCTAGTAATAAAAGATACTATATAATAAGATAAAAGAACGTTCTCTACTAGCTTAAAGCTTAAGATATCGATATCTAAATATACGCTTATAAACGAAGAAAAGCTAAAGTTTAAAGACTAGTTATAGATTCTAAATAATAAAGAACTATATATAAAGATAATCTAGTCTATATATAATTTAAAGCTCTATAGTTACTCTAGACGAGAAAGCACGGCCTAGATCCTCTTATAATAATACTTCTAGCCTTAGATATTATAAGACGTTTAAAAGTTTATATAAAACTACGATACTTATAGAAGGAATAAGGCTTAGAGAGATATATAACAAGGATTTCTAAAGCCTTTACTAGTTCTAAACCAAATCTAGAGCGAGATTTCTATAGACTTTATAATAAAGCTTCTAGAAAGTAATAGATATACGAATATAGTTATAATTATAGATAAACTAGGAAAAGGAATAATCTATAATAATCTTAAAGATATTATATCTAAAATAGTTACTAGATAGTTTATTTAAACCTTCTACTAAAAGTACTATTTATTAAAAGTAATAGTATCTAATTAAGAAACGTAGTTCGTAGACTACTTCTAGATAAGAATATACTCTCTCTTAGGAATTATACGAAGGCTTTCTACTACTTTTTATCTAGAAATAGATAGATTTATAGAACGAATAAACTAGATAGTAGAAACCTATCTATAAATGTTTATAGATTATACTTAAGATAACTAGAAAGAGCTACTATTATTTATAGAATTAGTAATTAATAACTAAATAGTATTAGCTACGAAAGTAGGCTCTTTCTTTCTTAAATATAGATATTATACTAAGTTTCTAGATATTTAATATAAACTCTTAAACGAAGCTATACTATAATCGCTAATTTAGAAAGCTAATATAATCGTACGAAAGCTTAAAGAAGTATAGGAATAGGTATAGTCGGTAATAGCTACTATATAGTAGATAATATAAGACGTTATAAACAAAAGAAGATAATAAGTACTAAGCTTTAAAGTTAGAGACAAAGTCTAGCTAAACCTAAGAAACGTTTAAATAATAAGGAAGTTAAAGAAGCTTAATACAAAGTAAGCTAAGTATATAGTACTAGAGGTAATTAGAATATATAGTTATTACTTAGATATACCTCTTAGAATCTACGACGTATTCTATAGCTAGCTTCTATAACTAGTCTTAAATAACCTATTACTAAGTTAAGTTTAAGACAACGATTAACCTAGACCTAAGATCTTTAAAGATAACGAAGAATACGTAGTAGAATCGATTCTTAACGAGAAAGAACGAGGACGTGCTATTAAGCTACTTATAAAGTAGAAAGAATATACTAAGCTAACCTAAGAATCTTAAGACGCTCTTAAGAATACAAAGGCTTATAACCTCTAGAGAGGTAGAGAGAGAGTAATATAACAGTTTACACCCGAAGAGTACTCGGTCTACCGACCTTAGTATAACACGTGACCTCACGTGACCTCACGTGATAACCTTAGGAACTACCTCGGTAATCAACCTCGGTAATCACCTCGGTAATAAGAAATAACAAAAGCTATAACGAAAGCTATAACGAGAGCTATAACGAGATCTTAGCTTATACTTACTAAGGAACCTCGAAGTAAGAGATATAAGACCTCTTTCCTCGTACGTAGAATAGACTTCTTCTCTTTCCTTCCTTAGTTAATTCTTCTTATAATAAGACAACCTTATCTATTAACCTCTTTATATTCGACTTATAATAAGTATAATCTTTTCTAGTAATATTCTAAGAAAAGGTGTCTTAGCTCGTTCTATAAATCCTATTAAAGCTTACTATATCTATATACTAGTTTCTTCTTAAATATTATAAACTTTCTATATATCTTTTACTTTAGAGTAGCTAGGTTTCTTAATTTATTATTAGCTATATTTAGATTCTTTTTTCTTAATAGTTTCTTATCTAGTAACTAGACTAACTAGAGTTATTATATTAGAATTATCTCTTATAACTATAACGTGGTTTATTAGTAAGTCGATTATATTACTAAGTTGATTACTAAAAATATATATAAAAAACATTTATATAACTCTAGTAAAAATCTATAATTCTTAATAAAAATTAATAAAATTAAAAAATATACTTTATTACTATATAAATAAGTAATATTAAAGTTTTTAGACGCTTACTAGCTATAACTAACGATTCGCTTAAAATTACTCTTATATTTATAGATTTTTTTTAATTTCTTTAATAACTTAGCTATTATAATTAGTTAGTATCTAAGATTTCTAATATTATTTATATATATAGTAATAAAGTAAGGTTTTTAATTTTATTAATTTTTAAGAATTATAGATTTTTACTAGAGTTATATAGACGTTTTTTATATATATTTTTAGTAATCGACTTAGTAATATAATCGACTCGCTAATAAACTACGTTATATATTATTAAGAGAGTTAATTTAATATCTTATATAATATAAGAACTCTAGAAATCAAGTTTCTAGTTATCTATATATATCTATCGATTTCCTCGCTTAAATATCTCTATAAAGGCCTAGGTCTCTTCTATCTTAGAATCTATATCTTAGACTTCTTCTTCTAAACTAGATAATAAGTTCGATAATTTCGAAGAACTAGTTAAAAGTAGTGATTTATATTTAATTTAAAGAGGTAGTATATATTCTTCGTTAGATTATATATTATAGTATTTCTTAAGAAGTAGGTTACTATTATTATTAGTAGTTTATATACTACTATCTTATTCCTCGGTCCTCTTATTATATTTAGCCTAGGTTTTATACTCTCGTACTTCTAGCTCTTCTTCTATAAGTTCTTATCTTTTAAATATAGCTACTATATATTACTAAGTAGTACTAAGATGCTTTTTTCCTTTCTATAGTTTCTTCGCGCCTTTTCTACTATACTCGCTTACTCTATAATTAGGAAGGCTATATAAGTAATATAAGTTCTACTCGTGTCTTTTAGTATATTCTTTCTAGAAAAGACTATTCTTTCTAAAAGATTTCTTTCGTATTATATCTAGTTCTATTAGTTATAGCTACTAACTACGTTCTAGTTTTCTACGTTAAGTAGAGTAATAACTATACTAGTCTTTCTTTTCAAGACTACGTTTATAAGCTCGATTATCGATTTTAATAGAAAGGTTAATTATATTCTTAAGATTCTTAAGTCGTTTCTCTTAAGATATCTCGTTCTTTATATTATAATAGTCCTAGTTACATACGACTGGATCACGTGACCGAAGCATTGCTTGCTAAGTCACGTGCCGAGGTTCTGCCGAAGTCTCGCTTAGTATATATAAATAGAGACAGAGCGTACTAACTCTTCTCTTCTCTCTTTAGTTTAGTTTTCTTCGAATATAAGTACTATTCTATAAGTACTTCTTTTAGTATATTTGTAGAAGGCTATTATAGCTTTCGTATAAAGAGTATAGAGGTAGTAGTAGAAGAGTTACTAACTCGAATATAGTCTTTGTCTATATATCTTATAAGCGTTCTTTAGAGAATAAGAAGTTCGTTATAAGATATATTATAAAGCGGCCTCTAAGAGACTATAGCTTCCTTTCTATCTTCGATTATAAGTTTAATCTAGTAGTCTATTCTATTACCTTATAGAGAAGGCACTTTGTCTAAGTCTTTTAAACTAAAAGTACTAAGGTAATCTTAGAACTATAGTAGTAGCTTAGTTTAAGAATCTATCTTCGTCTTCTTTATCTTCTTTATCTTCTTTATAATATCTTATAAGCTAGCTAAGAATACTTATATAATTTAATAAGACTTATTTATTATTATCTAAAAAGCCTTAATAGAGATAGACTAGTAATTAACAGAGGAGTTTATATAGTAGTTTACTTCTAAGCTCTTAGCTTAATTTTATATAAGTGTATTTATTAAGAAGATAAGATATTTAGAAGTAGAACTATTAATTCAAGCGTCTTACTTAATAATCTAGAGGAGTTCTAGAATTATATTATATAATTCTAAGTAAGGAATAATATAGAGAAAGAACCTAGCTTTTTAGTATCTATTAATATCTAAAGAGATAGTAGTAACTTCTATTACTATATTATTTAAGAGAGTATTAAAGCTAGAGAGCTATTAAAGAGAGATAGAAATATACTAAAGGTTATTCTAAATAGTAAAGAAGAAGCTAATAAGTCTATATAATAAGTATCTAGAGTTAAGAAGAGTTTTTATAAAATATTCTTTATTAACTAATATAGAAACTAAAAATAGAAGACTATTTATTAACTTCTCTTAGAACTTAATCTATTTCTCTATTACTTCTTTTAAAACCTTCTTCTGCTTTTAATAACGTTTTTTACTAGAAGCTATTCTTTTTCTAAATCGTTAGAGTTAGAGTTAAAGACTTCTATAATCCTTTCTTTTCCTTTTACGTCTCTTTCTTTAACGTCTTTATCTTCCTTCTAGATAGGAGCTACTTAGACCTTCTTTATTCGTTTAAGTAACGCTTTCTTCGTTACCTACGTTATCTTCGTCTTATAACCCTAGACTTAGTATTCTTTAAGTCTATATCTTAGGTAGAGGTCTAAACTTCTTCTTTTAGTAAGGACTTTGTCTAAGCTCTATTATAGTTTCTTTAGTTAAGTAGAGGAGACTACTATAGTTAGTTCCTTATTACGAATCATGTTTCGCGTAGTAAGTAGTCTAGACAGCGCTCTTACAGGATAAGGCATAACGTCCAGGTAATAGAAGGTAACACAGGAGGGAATCCGTAATACAGAGGCATTTAGGGATTCCAGGATCTCACTGTTGGAAGTCGGTTGTAATCACGTGACAAGCAAGCAAGCGACATGGCCGACAAGTCGACTATGTCAACCACAGTCGGGCAGGTCGACCATGTTGGCCACAAGGAACAGAAGGTTCTATATAAGACTGGCACGTCTGTTATTAGATAGGAGCTTCGTGCTCAACTTTAGTTATTAATCTTATTATCTTATTTAACATCTTTGATACAAGTAACGAGTTCACTTCTAAGTGAACAACCCGGCGCATCTGTACTTCTTACCTGCATACCAACCTTCGAGACTTAGTCACCTTTGTTTAGTTTGTTTGAGTTTCGTTACACTTTGAGCACCTTGGAGGTAACAGCAAAGATAAGAGGCAAGAAACTCCGGGTCATGATCGACTCTGGAGCGACGGGCAATTTCCTTTCCTCAACAGCTCTGAAGAAGCTGAACGTCCTGATCAATGACATAAGGCTATACTGCCTAGGGGTGGTTGATAGAACAGACGTTGTATACTAAAATAGAATTATTAATTAGTAAACCATTCTAACAAAAACCAACATTGAAGGACACTGCTTAGACATATAATTCGATATCGTTGAAATAGGAAGTAAGGAAGTAATACTTAGTATACTATATATTTAAGAACATAATCTAGATATTAACTAGAAGGCTCGAATAATAACCTTTAGTTAATATAAATACGTAGGTTCGTATTTATAACTACAAGGCTAGAACGAGGTTAGCGCTACCTCTTCTAATACGCTAGGACACCTAGCCTAGGGTCTTCCACAGGTTAGTAAGAAAGCTGATAACGAAATACCTATATAGTATAGAGAATTTACAAAGTTGTTCAAAGACCTAGAAGGTATACGTGCTCTTTCTAAATATTAACTATAAGATTATAAGATTAAACTAAAAGAGAGTTATCACCTTAGAAAGCAGAAGCTTCGACTATATAACTAGAATAACTTAGCTTTATTAGAAAGTTATATCTAATAGAGGATAAAAAAGAGATATATTCGAAAATCCGAGTTACTTATATCCTCGAATATACTTATTATTAAGAAAAAAGACGATCTAAATAAACAAGTATAACGTGGTTTATCAGAACCTCGGTTATATTAGAACCTCGATTAATTTTCCTGAAATCCTACTCTCTAACTTTAACACGCGTTTTTTTAACCTTCTACTATATCTATTATTACTAAAGAATCAAAAGTTATTCTAGCTATTAAGGTAATTTAAACATCTAAAAAGCTAAGTCGATAGAAAGCTATAAAGATCTACGGAATACCTTATTCTATACTTAATAATAGAATAAACAGCTACCTTTCTCTAGCTAACCGTCGACTAGTAAACCTTAAATTATCTAAGGTAGAAGAAGAAGTGATTATTTAGAATATACTTAATATAGATTCTAGAGAGTTTATACCCTAGCTAGCTAGTGTAGAAGATATAGCTAATTTTATCCTCGAGTTATAAGAAGGAAAACGCGTCGATAAGCTCTAGGCTTATTAGTTTATATAACGACAACTAATACTTAAGACGTGTTTTAATCGCGTTTATGATTTCTAAAGAGCCTTATACAAAGATCCTAAGCTAATTAGTATATAGTTTCGACTAGTTACGAATATATAGGCGAAATATAGAGTTTTAGACTACGACTTCTATAACTTCGACGAAACTAGGTTTATAATAGACGTGATTTATTCTATAATAGTTGTTACTTATATAGATCGACGTAGTAGAGGTAAGGCAGTTTAGCTAGAGAATCGAGAATAGGCTACTGCTATTGCCTATATTAATAGTAAAGACTAGAGTGTTTCTCTATTTTTAGTAGTTTAAGAAAAGAATTATCTTATAAATTAGTATACTAATAGCGGTCTTCTATCTAACTAGGTTATTAAACCGATAATTAACAGATAGACGAATAATAAGACAGGTCTAGAATAGATAAAATATTTTAATTAATATACTACTGCTTATATAAGTTCTAACACTCTCTAGACTCTCTACTACTAACACTCTTCTATAGGAATCTCAGACCTCTTCTAATCTAATAGAAGCTCTTTCATAGTCAACTCTTATATAAAATCGAATTACTCGCTATTAGAGAAGCTCGCTAACCTCTCTATTTAAGACAGTTACAGCGCTAGCTAAAGGTATAGAGCGAATAGCTTATAAGATAACTCTTCTATCTACTAAGGTACGTACACTTTAGATAGTAAATAAAGCTCTTAGCAAACGTCGGAGAGCTAAAAAGACTCGTGTTTATAAAGAGAGTATACTTATTATAGAGGATATATAGGATATTATAGCCTAGAAAGGCGTAGATAAGCAGGTACGACGCGATATACGTGTAGCGAGAGGTAGTTATAAGAAGGGGCAACTGTTTAGATAATACTATAGAACCTATAGAAAAGCTAGTTATAACGTACGAACTTATTAAGAAGCTGTAGATATATCTAGTATATTAGACTCCGATTATAAAGAGTTAATTTAATATATTATAGTTAAGTTATTTAAGTTTAAAGTTATATACTAAGGAAAATTAATCGGGGTTCTAATATAACCGAGGTTCTAATAAACCACGTTATATTAATTACTAAGAATTAAACAACGTAATAATTAAGAACGCTTATCTATTACTAATAGACTAGTACTTATAAGACAAGTTAGGCTAAGTAACGAAGTTTACGAAATTAGATTAATAGAACATCTATAGTCTAATTAGAATTAAAATAGGCTATAAATAGAAGATAGCTTTTATCTTACTATTAGAACTCTATAAGTATATAGTAATATCTTTTAGTTTAACTAATATACTAGCTACTTATTAAAAATAGAATAATAGTATTCTAGAAGACCTTTTAAAAGTTACTATTATATACTTTCTAGATAATATATTAATCTTCTTAGAAAACAAAGAGGAATATAAGAGATATATTAAAGAAGTTTTATAATAACTTATAAAAGTAGATTCTTAATTAAAACTCTCGAAGTATAAATTTAGAGTTACTTATACTCTTTTCCTTAGATATATTTTTAGCTTAGAAAAAATAGAAATAGATCTAGAAAAGATCTATATAGTTATTAAATAGGAAATACTAAAAAATATCAAAGACGTATAATTCTTTTTTAGATTTACTAACTTTTATTATCTATTTATTAAAGACTATATAAAGATTATAAAACTAATATTAATACTAACTAGAAAAGCTATAGCTTTTATCTAGAATAAGAAAGCTAAGACTACTTTTTAGGAAATCAAAAGACGGTTTATAATAAAATCTATTTTATATAATTTCGATTATAAGAAACTAAGTATAATTAAGACAGACGTCTTAGATATAGTAGTAGACGTTATATATCTATAGCTAAGGAACTAGTATTTATATTCCTTAAAAAGATAGTCTTAAGATATAGACTACTAGAAGAGATACTCTCTAATAGAGATAAACTCTTTATCTTAAAATTTTAAATCGCTCTTATAAAACGACTAGATATAAAGAGAAAGCTTTCTATAGCTTTTTATCTCTAAACGAATAGAGGAAACAAATATATAAATTAAGTAGTTAAAATATACCTTTGTTATTATATAAACTACTAGTAAAATAATTAAGTAGAACTACTACCTTTAGTATAGTTTACTTATAATAGTTTAGTAATAGAAATAATACTTATTACGCTATTCTATATTAACTTTAGATATAAATTAGTAGTATATTAAGAACTATTATCTATAACTATTAATAATTAGCTTACTTATATTAAGATCTTAAAAATTAAGAGGTTATATAAAGAACTTATAAAGGATTTATAGTTTATAGTTAAAAGAAACGTATACTACTATAATAAATAACGTAGTTAGAAGCTAATATTAAAAGAGAGAGATAAAGTCTACTTAGTACGAAAAAATATTACTATAAAAAGACTAAGTAATAAACTAGATTATAAAAAACTTAGACTATTTAAAATCAAACGAGTTAAAAGACCTTTAAATTATAAATTAGTACTATTATAGATAATAAACATCTACCTAGTATTCTATATATCTCTAGTTAAACTAGTACTACTAGGAGCACTACTAGCTCTACTTATAGAAATTCAACTAGTAAATCTAAATACTAAGTATAAAGTTAAAAGAATTCTTAACTATAAACTTATTAGAGAATAAGTTAAGTACTTAATTAAGTAGTTAGATTATCTATATTTGAAAAACACTTAAGAACCTAGAAAAAACATTAACTAGTACTTAGAGGAACTTCAAGAGTTCTACTATCGAAACCTAGAGTTACTTATATTTTATAATCAGAGGAGAAGAACTTAAGAAAGACTAGGTTAAGACTTAGATTAAAGGCGAAGTTAGAGATAGAAAGAGTAGCTAGTCTAGTAGCCTCTTCTTCTTCTTCTATTCCTTCTTATCTTTTCTCTCTTTCTTCTCTATCTCCTCTAGCTTAGCTATAGAGTTTAGACTAGATCGAATCAGCTACTGCTCCCGCTTATTAAGCTAGTACTAAAGTTTCTACAAACGAAGAACCTTAGTAGCTACCTTCTATTAAGACTACTAGGCCTATTCCTTCTTATTTCTTAATTTCCGTCGCTGCTAGTTAATTAAGAACTAGTTAGAAAGTAAGAGTATCGGATTTTACAACTTAATATCGTAGGATTTCTTCTATCTTATATACTTAGAATATTTGTTAACCTCTAAAGCTAAGGCTATAGCTATATACTTCTGTCTAGAACGTTTATATTAAGTATAAGAAGCTATCTCTTCGCTAGATCTATTAATACACTTTACTAGTTTAATCTAGCGTTTATATTCGAAAGTATAGATAGTATTTATATTAAAAATCAGAAAGGCTAATAGCTCTTTAATAAATATTTCTTAGGCTATACTTAAGTATAGAGACACGCTAGTCTAAGAAGAGGATAGTATTACGAATCACGTTTCACGTAGTAAGTAGTCTAGACGACGCTCTAATAGAAAGTAATATAGAAGAGAATCTATAATATAGAGATATTTAGAGATTCTAGGATCTTACTATTAGAAGTTGGTTATAATCACGTAATAAGCAAGTAAGCGACATAGCTAATAAGTCGACTATGTCGACTATAGTTAAGCAGGTCGACTATGTTAGCTAGAAGGAATAGAAGGTTCTATATAAGACTAGCACGTCTGCTATTAGATAGAAGCTTCGTACTTAACTTTAGTTATTAATCTTATTATCTTATTTAATATCTTTGATATAAGTAACGAGTTCACTTCTAAGTAAACAATCTATCGTATCTATACTTCTTATCTATATACTAACCTTCGAGACTTAGTTATCTTTATTTAGTTCGTTTAAGTTTCGTTATACTTTAAGCACCTGCTTAGAAGTACTACTGATATAATGTCGAAAACTATACTATTCTTAGGTTTAACCTCTATATCACCTCTAGCGCTAATAATACTAGTAGTACTAGTTACTACTCTTAGAGAGGAAGTGAAATTACTAGTACTAAGAACGTTTAACAGCTCTCTAGAGAAACTTGCTAAGTTTATTATAAAAGCTTTAATATACTTAAACTTTTACTTAGTATAGTTTACTTATAAAACTGATCAAGTTATATAGCTTACTACCTGTCTTAAGAGAGTAGTATATAACTAGATAGAGCTATATTTAGAGGATTTTTAGAAAAATAAAATATTAGATAGAAAAGTATTAAGCCTTATAAGTAAAAGTACTTAAGGATTGTTTTTAACCGTCGCTAGATTTAAGAAAGAAATCAACTAGGCGTTTACAGATATAGATTTAAAGAAAAAAGCAGTATAAGCTTTATATAGTCTTCGACAAAAGAGTTCAGCTACTAAATACACGTTAATATTCTAGTAATACTCTACACGTCTTAGCTAGAACGACGAAGCCTTACGTAAGCAGTACTACAGAGGATTAAAGGACAGTATTAAGAATAAATTAGCTAGAGATAACTTCCTAAACACACTCGATAAGTTAACTAACGATATAATCAAAATCGATAATCGGAATTATAAGCGGAGTCTAGAGAAGAAGAGTAGTTATAGACATCGATATTAAGAAAAGGGTGAGAAAAAGAACTATAGAGATTCTATAGAAATTAATACTACTCGGAAGCGTTAAGTCTAAGGAAAAGGAACTTAAGACAGAGACCTACTAAAGAAAGAGTAAGATCGTCGTCGTAAGTAGAACTTATGTTATAACTATAGCCTCTCTAGCTATAGAGCAAATAAGTATAGTAAGAAGAAAGACTCTAAAGAGAAACAAGTTAACGCTACTGTCTAAAAAGAAGTAGCTTTACTAGAAAGAATTAAACTCACAGACGAAGAACTTAAGACTAGAGAATATAACACGTAGATTAAAACAAATGCCTCAGATACAACAGCAGGCGCTATATACCTGTAGCTAAACGAAGGAATCGAGCTATAAGTTAGTAAGGTTTAAGACACTAATAACAGTAGGAATCCACTTCTTAAAGAATATTATAATATATAGTTAGAAATAGATTACGAATTACCTCTTTAAGTAGAATACGAGTTACTACTATTAACTAGTTTATTAGAGTTATTAGAATTAGAATCTGATTCGTTAGAAGTAAATCTAAGAATATATAAGCTTAAATAAGATAAGATATAGGTATTTATTAGAACCTTCGAGAGAGAGAATAAATAGATATATATAAAAAACTAGAAACCTGATTTCTAGAGCTTATATTCTACTTAAGAAATTAACTCTACTATTTTAACTACTTATAAAATAGTTTAGAATAAATAAGACAGGGTAATATTAGTAAGCCTTATTACTAGAAGGGAAACTATCGAATTTAAAGAACCTAGACTAGAATAAGTATTATCTAGCGAGCTATCTAGTATACCTAAGATAAGAGATATATAAATAGTCGTAGATCTTTAAGAAGGAACTAGCTTATAGCAATAGCAGAGTTCTAATAACTTTATAGAACGCTTAAAACCTAGTTTCTTAGATATGCTATCTGATAATAAGAAAGCTATACTAGAAATAGAAGACTAGTATACTATAGTCGCTTTAGTCGGAAAAGTCGGAGTAATATTTTTTAGAAGATAAATGAATATAATATAGACTAAGAAACAGGGTTAGTATAAAGAGAGCTCTACTAACTAATAATCGAAGAGCTAAACACTACCTCTAGAGAAAATCAGTTAGTTATAACTATGAAGATAAAAGAGAAGAAACTTCGAGTTATAATTAACTCTAGAGTAATAGGTAATTTCCTCTCTCTAATAGCTTTAAGAAAGCTAAACATCTTAACTAAGAATATGAAACTATACTATCTAGGGGTAGTTAATAGAATAGACGTTGCCTACTAAGATAGGATTATAGATTAGTAAACTATTCTAATAAAAGTTAATATCGAAGAACACTGCTTAGATATATAATTCGATATTATTAAGATAAGAAGTAAAGAAGTAATACTTAGTATACTATAGATTTAGGAATATAATCTAGATATTAACTAGAAGGCTTAAACGTTAACCTTTAGTTAATATAATTATATAGGTTTGTAATTATAAATATAAGGCTAGAACGAGGTTAGCGCTACCTCTTCTAAGACGCTAGAACACCTTATCTAAGGTCCTCTATAAGTTAGTAGAACCGCTGATAATAAAATACCTATATAGTATAGAGAATTTAAGACTTTGTTTAAAAACCTAGAAGACTTATAAGCCTTACTAGAACATCGCTTATAAGATTATAAGATTAAACTAAAAGAGAGTTATTATCTTTTAAAGTAGAAGCTTCGGTTATATAACTAGAAAAGCTTATAGAGAATAGAAAGTTATATTAGAGAAGGTATTAAGAAGAGATATATTAGAAAATCTAAGTTACTAATTATCTTAAATATACTTATTATTAAGAAAAAAGACGACCTAGATAAGAGAGTATATATTGATTATAGAGAAGTAAATTACGTTATAGTTAAGAACGCTTATCTACTACTACCTAGCTAATACTTATAAGACAAGTTAGATAAGGTAGTACGATTTATAAAACTAGATTAGTAAAACGCTTATAAACTTATATAAATAAAAGTCGGAGATAAATAGAAGATAGTATTTGCCTTACTATTAGGCTTTTATAAATATATAGTTATACTATTTAGACTTTGTAATATACTAGTTATATATTAGAGATAAAATAATAATATTCTAAGAGATCTTCTAAGAGTAATAGTAATCTATTACTTAGATAATATCTTAATATTCTTAGAAAAAGAAGAAGAATATAAGAGATATATTAAAGAAGTTCTATAATAACTTATAAAAGTAAACTCTCGGTTAAAACTCTTGAAATACGAGTTTAGAGTAACTTAGATACTTTTCCTAGGATAGGTATTTAGCTTAGAGAAAATAGAAATAGATCTAGTAAAGATCTAAGACGTCTTAAACTAGAAGTTACTAGAGAATATAAAAGATATATAGTCCTTCCTTAGATTTATAAACTTTTGTTATCTATTTATCTAAGACTATATAAAGATTACTAAACTAATATTAGTACTAGTTAAGAAAGCTATTAAGTTTAGTTAGAATAAACAAGTAAAGGATGCTTTTTAGAAAATTAAAGCAAAGTTTATAGAGAAACCTATTCTATACGATTTTAATAAAGATAAACCTAGTATAATTAAAATAGACGCCTTAGATATAGTAGTAGATATAATTCACTTATAACTAAATAATAAAGAAAAACTTATACTTATTATATATTATTCTAAAATATTTAACCTAGTATAATAGAACTATAGTATTTTTAATAAAGAACTACTTATTATAGTACTAGCTTTAGAATACTAGAGAATTTATTTATAGCTAGTAAAATACTAAGTTATAGTTTTATCTGACTATAAGAACCTTAGAATATTTATAATAACTAAGGAACTTACGACAAGATAGTTAGCTAGATAGTTAGAGATATTAGAAGGGTTTAACATCGTTATATAACATATAAAGAGAATGTTAAACGCTTAAGCTAATCCTCTTAGTTAGAAACCCGGATATAAGAGAAACAAAGAGTATAAAAAGATTATAATCTTGAAAACTCTTAATAATAGAGACTTAGCACCTACTATATACGAAATAGTAGTAATAGATAACATCTAGATAGATAAAATTTAGAATATATATAAAGGTTATAATTAGTATATAAAAGAGAAATTATAGGTTCCTAGTTTATACACGAAGGAGTTCGTATAAGAATACTATACTACGCCTACTTATAGCTACTAAGGAATTCGTAGAACCTTCTAAAGAATAAGATAAGACTACTATATTAATCGATTATCTATAATAGTTAAGGAAGTAATAGTAGAATATAATACCTATACTAGGAATAAGGCTTTCTACTATACTCCTTATAGACAGATAAATACTACTCTAATACTATAAATACCTTAGAAATCGATATCTATAGATTTTATTATTAAATTACTAAAATCTAAAGATCTAATAATAGAAGTTAAATATAACACGATTCTAGTTATTATAGAACGACTTATAAAGTATATAGTTCTAATAGTATATATAGAGTTAAGTATAGCTAAGGAATTAGTATTTATATTTTTTAGAGAAGTAGTCTTAAGATATAGACTACCTGAAGAGATACTCTTAGATAGAGATAAACTCTTTACTTTGAAATTTTAGATCGCTTTTATAAAACGATTAGGTACGAAAAGGAAGCTTTCTATAGCTTTTCACTCTTAAATAAATAGAGGAAACGAACGGATAAATTAAGTAGTTAAAACATACCTTTATTATTATATAAACTACTAGTAAGACAACTAGGTAGAACTACTGCTCTTAGTATAGTTTACCTATAATAGTTTAGTAATAGAAATAATATTAGTTACGCTATTCTACGCTAATTATAGATATAAATTATCGGTATACTAAGAACTGCTATCTATAACTATTAATAATTAACTTACTCGTGTTCACGTCTTAAGAATCAAGAGTTTATATAAGGAACTTATAGAGGACCTGAAATTCGTAGTAGAAAGAAACGTGTACTACTATAACAAACGACGTAGTTAGAAGCTAATACTAAAAGAAAGGGATAAAGTCTACTTAGTATAAAAGAATATTAATATAAAAAGACTAAGTAATAAACTAGATTATAAGAAACTTAGACTATTTAAAATTAAATAAGTTAGAGGACTTTTAAATTATAAATTAATACTACTAAAGATAATAAACATTTACTTAGTATTCTATATATCTCTAGTTAAACTAGTACTACTAGGAGCACTACTAGCTCCACTTATAGAAATTTAACTAGTAAATCTAAATACTAAATACGAAGTCGAGAGAATTCTTAACTATAAACTTATTAAAGAACGAGTTAAGTATTTAGTTAAATAGTTAGATTACCTATACTTAGAAAACACTTAGGAACTAAAAAGTAACCTTAACTATTACCTAGAAGAACTTTAGGAATTCTACTATTAAAACCTAGGGTTATCTATATCTTATAATTAGGAGAAAAGGATCCTAGGAAGGCAGAGTCGAGAGCTGGATCGAAGATAGAGTTAGAGGTAGGAAGAGCGGCTAGCCTAGTAGCTTCTTCCTCTCTATACTCCTTCTCCTTCTGTCTTTCTCTATCTTTTCTCTCTCTCTTCTCTTTCTCCTCTAGCTCAGCTATGGAATTTAAACCAGAGTAAATCAGCTGCTGTTCTCGCTCGTCGAGTTAGCGCTAAAGTTTTCGTAAACGAAGAACCTTAGCAGCCGCCTTCTATTAAGACTACTAGGCCCGTTCTTCTTCGTCCTTTAATTTTCGTCGTTACTAGTTAATCGAAAACTAGTTAAAAAGTAAGAGTATTCGATTTTATAACTTAACGTTATAGGATTTCTTCTATCTTATATACTTAGAATATTTATTAACCTCTAAGGTTGAAGCTATAGCTATATATCTTCGTCTAGAACGTTCGTATTAAGTATAAGAAGCTATCTCTTCGCCGGATTTGTTAATATACTTTACGAGTTTAATCTAACGTTTATGTTTAGAAGTATAAGTAGTGTTTATATTAAAATTAGAAGAGCTAACAGCTCTTTAACGATATTTCTTAGACTATACTTAAGCGTAGGGACACGCTAGTCTAAGAAGGGGATAGTGTTATAAATCACGTTTTACGTAATAAGTAGTCTAGATAGCGTTCTAATAGAATAAGGTATAATGTCTAGGAAATAGAAGTGTAACGAAACTCAAACGAACTAAACAAAGATGACTAAGTCTCGAAGGTTAGTATGTAGATAAGAAGTATAGATGCGCCGGGTTGTTTACTTAGAAGTGAACTCGTTACTTATATCAAAGATGTTAAATAAGATAATAAGATTGATAACTAAAGTTAAGTACGAAGCTTCTATCTAATAGCAGACGTGTCAGTCTTATATAGAACCTTCGTTCCTAAGTACGTCGCTTATATCGCTCGCGATTAAGGCGATTAGAGCGATGTAGGCGATCACGTTACATAACCCTACGTAACTTCTAACATTACTATAATAGTAAGATCCTGAAATCCCTAATATCCTCTATATTACTGATTTCCTCCTATATTACTTTCCTTTCCCGGATATTATACCTTATCTTATTAGAACGCCGTCTAGACTACTTACCACGTATACCGTGATTTATAACACTATCCCCTTCTTAGACTAGCGTGTCCTTACGCTTAAGTATAGCCTAAGAAATATCGTCAAGAGGCTAGCAGCCTCCCTAGTTCCTATTATACCGTTAACACCTCTCTCGAAGGACAAGCTTAAATAATATAGAACCCTTAACGCTCTTTGAATCGAACGTTTAAGACGTGAAATGATTTCTTATACTTGTTATATAAATGCGAAAACCAGTCGTCGATGTATTAGCGTTCCTAGTAGTTCTAAGTGCTCCGAGTATACTAGGAAGGGTAAATCCTATAATATCGAGTCGTAAAATCGAATACCCTTACTTTTCAAGTAAGAATCTATTAATACTTAGAAGCGGAGATTATAAGAGGAGGAAGAGACAGCCTGTAAGATTTAGGAAGAAGCTATATAGAAGATCTTTTACCTACGAAAATAACAACGCTTCCTTATAGAGCAGGAGCAAGAGATACTCCGTCGTAGTCTTACTAACCTGTAAGAACTTAATAAAGCTGATGAGAAAGAAAGAGTAGAGAAGGAGAAAGAAGAGAGGGAACTGGAGGTCGCTCGGCTAGCGGCCCCTTCCTCTTCTAACAACCCCGCTTTTGTTACTAAGCCGACCCTTGATTCGGCTTTCCTTAAGGCTTTCCCTTCTAACTATAAAATGTAGGTAACTCTAGGTTTTGGTAGTAGAACCTCTAAAGTTCCTTTAAGCAATAGTTAAGATTGCTTTTTAGCTCTTAGGTGTTTTCTAAGTATAGGTAATCTAACTATTTAATTAAATACTTAATCTTACCTCTAATAATCTTATAGTTAAGAATCCTTTTAACTTTATATTCAGCGTTTAGATTAACTAGTTGAATTTCTATAATTAGAGCTAGTAGTGCTCCTAGTAGTACTAGTTTAAGTAAGGATATATAGAATACTAGGTAGATGTTTATTATCTTTAGTAATACTAATTTATAATTTAAAGGTCCCTTAACTCGTTTGATTTTAAATAGTCTAAGTTTTTTATAATCTAGTTTATTACTTAGTCTTTTTATATTAATGTTTTTCTATACTAAGTAGACTTTATCCCCCTCTTTTAGCGTTAGCTCCTAACTACGTTGTTTATTATAGTAGTACGTGTTTCTTTCTACTATAAATTACAGGTCCTCTATAAGTTCCTTATATAGATTCTTAATTTTTAAGACCTAAATACGAGTAAGTTAGTTGTTAATAGTTATAGATAGTAGTTCTTAATACGCTGTTAATTTATACTTAAAATTAGTATAAAATAGTATAACAAGTGTTATTTCTATTACTGAACTGTTATAAGCGAACTGTGCTAAGGGTAGCAGTTCTACCTAGTTGTTTTACTAGTAGTTTATATAATAACGAAGGTATGTTTTAACTACTTAATTTATCTATTCGTTTCCTCTATTTGTTTAAGAGTAGAAAGCTATAGAAAGCTTTCTTTTTACACCTAATCGTTTTATAAGAGCGATCTAAAATTTTAAGGTAAAGAGCTTATCTCTATCTAAGAGTATTTCTTCTAGTAGTCTATGTCTTAAGACTACTTCTCTAAGGAATATAAATGCTAATTCCTTAGCTATACTTAACTCTATATATACTATTAGGATTATATATTTTGTAAGTCGTTCTATAATAACTAGGATTATATTATATTTAACTCTTATTATCGGATCTTTAGATTTTAGTAATTTAATAATAAAATCTATAGATATTAATTTCTAAGGTATCTATAGTATTAGAGTAGTGTTTATCTATCTATAAGAAGTATAGTAGGAAGCCTTATTCCTAGTATAGGTATTATATTCTACTATTACTTTCTTAACTATTATAGATAACCGATTAATATAGTAGTGTTGTCTTATTCTCTAGAGGGTTCTATGAATTCCTTAGTAACCGTAAGCGGGTATTGTATAGTATTCTTATATAAACTCCTTTATATATAATCTAGGAACCTATAATTTCTCTTTTATATATTAGTTATAACTCTTATATATGTTTTAAATCTTATTTATCTAGATGTTGTTTATTACTACTATTTCGTATATAGTAGGTACTAAATCTCTATTCTTAAGGGTCTTTAAGATCGTAATCTTCTTATACTCCTTGTTTCTCTTATATCTGGGTTTTCGGCTAAGAGTATTAGCTTAAGCATTTAACGTTCCCTTTATATGTTAGATAACGATATTAAATCCTCTTAATATCTTTAACTATTTAGCTAATCATCTTATCGTAAGTTCCTTAGTAGTTGTAAATGTCCTAAGGTTCTCGTAGTTAGATAAAACTATAACTAGGTATTTTACTAACTATAAATAAATTCTCTAGTATTCTAAAGCTAATACTATAGTAAGCAGTTCCTTATCGAATATGCTATAGTTTTATTATACTAGGTTAAATGTTTTAGAATAATATATAATAGGTATAAGTTTTCTCTTATTATTTAGTTATAAGTAAACCGTACCTACTACTATATCTAAGGCGTCTATTTTAATCGTACTTAGTTTATCTATATCGAAATCGTATAGAATAGGCTTTTCTATAAACTTTGCTTTGATTTTCTAAAAAGCATTCTCTGCCTATTTATCTTATATAAACTTAATAGCTTTCTTAACTAGTACTAACATTGGTTTAGTAATCTTTATATAGTCTTATATAAACGGGTAGTAAAAGTTTATAAATCTAAGGAAGGACTATATATCTTTTATATTTTCTAGTAATTTCTAGTTTAAGACGTCTTAGATCTTTGCTAGATCTATTTCTATTTTTCCTAGGCTAAATACCTATTCTAGGAAAAGTGTCCGAGTTACTCTAAACTCGTATTTCAAGAGTTTTAACCGAGAGTTTACTTTTATAAGTTGTTATAAAACTTCTTTAACATATCCTTTATGTTCTTCTTCTTTTTCTAAGAAGATTAGGATATTATCTAGGTAATAGATTACTATTACTCTTAGAAGATCTCTTAAAATATTATTATTTTATCTCTAATATATAGCTAGTATATTATAAAGTCTAAATAGTATAACTGTATATTTATAAAAGCCTAATAGTAAGGTAAATACTATCTTCTATTCGTCTCCGGTTTTTATTTATATAAGACTATAGGCGTTTTGTTAATCTAATTTCGTAAATCGTACTGCTTTACCTAACTTGTTCTATAAGTATTAGCTAGGTAGTAGCGGATAAGCGTCCTTAACTGTAGCGTGATTTACTTCTTAGTAATTAATATATACTCTTTGTAGGAGGAACAGGGTAACGTAATAGATTAGGTTACCGTGTATAGATAAGCACAGGGTAGGTCAAGTGATCGTTAAATCACGTTTCTATAGAATCGGTAGATAAGTATAAGTAAAAGACTTAAAATTAACTTGATTTCTAACTATAAGGATAGTAGAGAGCTATATATACTTCTAGGATAAGTACTAGAAGCTTCTATAGCTTATAAATATAATAGTTAGTAGAAGATTCTAAGGATCACGTGTTTACGTAACCGAGAACGTAACCGAATCTTCTAGACAACACTAGAAAGAACTAGTATAGACTAAGGTTTAAACCTAAAGCCTATTAGTAAGTAAGGTAATTATTACCTAATACTAACACTCTTTTATCTAGATCGTCTTTCTTTTTAATAATAAGTATATTTAAGGTAATTAGTAACTTAGATCTTCTAATATATCTCTTCTTAATACCTTCCTTTATATAACTTTCTATTCTCTATAGGCTTTTCTAGTTATATAACCGAAGCTTCTGCTTTAAGAGGTGATGATCCTCTTTTAGTTTAATCTTATGATCCTATAAGCGATGTTCTAGCAAGGCTTATAAGTCTTCTAGGTTTTCGAACAAAGCCTCGAATTCTCTATACTATATAGGTATTTCGTTATTAACTTTCTTATTAACCTATGAAGGACCCTAGACAAGGTGTCCTAGTGCTTTAGAAGAGGTAGCGCTAACCTTATTCTAGCCTTGAAGTTATAAATACGAACCTACGTATTTATATCGACTGAAGGTTACTATTCTAGCCTTCTAATCGATTTCTAGATTATGTTCCTAAATCTATAGTATACTAAGTATTGCTTTCTTACTTCCTATTTTAATAATATCGAATTATATATTTAAATAGTGTCTTTTAATATTGATTCTTGTTAGAATGGTTTACTGATTAATAATTCTGTTTTAGTATATAACATCTGTTCTATTAACTACTCTTAGTCGATATAGTCTTATTTCTTTAATTAGAACGTTTAGCTTTTCCTAAGCTGCTAGAGAAATAAAGTTACCTGTTACTCCTAAGTCTATTATAACTTATAACTTTTTCTCTCTTATCTCTATAGTTATTACTAACTGTCTTTCTTTTAAAGTAGCGTCTAACTTTGCTTTAATATATTAGACTTCGAAAGATCGATTTTCTCGATTATAATTCTTTCTCTCCTCGTTCTTATACTATAGAAAGAATCTTACTCTTTCCTTATCAGCGTATACTACCTTATATACTAATCTATATTCTACGATTCCTATAGTTTTAGGAATTTCCTTTATAAATTACTTTAGTGTTTGTCTATAGTTGTATTAGATCTATTTATAACTGGTTTCTAAAATAGCTTCTACTAACTATAGTTCTCTTATATATAGATAATCTAAAGTAGCTTCTAGTATACTTATCTCTGGTTTTATATAGTAAACTTTAAATATATAATCCCTTAAATTCTTTTCTTTAATAGCTTTAATCTAGGACTAAGGAAAGAATACTACTCCTTCTTTATCTAATAATACTACTTCGTATATCTAATAATATTCTACTATTCTAGTAGGCTCTAGTAATATTCCTTTGAATCGTTTCTATAATAACTAATCTAAAGTTAGACTAAGTTTATATTATATCTATTATACTATTGTTTCCTAAACTGTTTCTATAAACCATAGTTCTTCTACTAATAGATAGTATAATTCTTCTAGTTCCGTCTTAGCCTATCTGGTTATATCGAGCTCCCTTCGCTCCTAGAATAGTATACTAAACAGTTATTATAAGTTGTATTTTCTAAATACTAACCTATTATTTCTAATTAACATAATAATAATATATTGCTCGAATTCCTTTATTATAACATCTTTAGACAGTGTCCTAAGAAAAGGGGTTTTGATTCGTCTTTTAAATCCTGTTAGAACTTACTATATCTATATACTGATTTTATCTAATATATTATATATTTTCTATATATCCTCTACTTTAGAGTAGCTAGGCTTTTTAATTAGTTAACGTTTCTGTTCTAGTTCCTTTTCTTTAATAGTTTTCTATCTAGTAATTAAGCTAACTAGAGTTATTATCTTAGAGTTATTACTTATAACTGTATATATTATTAAGATAGTTAGGTTAACTCCTTATATTATATAAGGACTCTAGAAATCTGGTTTCTAATTATCGATATATACCTATCGATTTCCTTATTTTAAAGGTTCTAAGGAAAGCCTAAGTTTCTCTAACTTTAGAGTCTTTATTCTTTATCTCTCCTTCTAAACTAGAAGATAAGTTAGATATCTCCGAAGAACTAGTTAATAGTAGTAATTCGTATTCCTCTTAAAAAGGTTGCTTAGATTCTATTACTAATTATATATCGTAATATTTCTTAAGAAGTAGATCCCTATTATTATTAGTGTCTTATATACTACTGATTCCTTCGTTATTTTTAATCTAGGTTCTATATCCTCAAGCTTTAAGCTCCTTATCTATGAGTTTAATACGATCGGTTAAAGCTACTTATTATTAAATAGTAGTATTGATTTATTTCTTTCTCTTAGAGTCTTTCTTCTTACTATACTTATTTGCTCTATAGCCTAGTTAGCTATAATTATAATATAAGTTCTACTTGCGTCGATGATTTCGCTCTTCTTAGGAACGTCCTTCTTTCTTTAGGAAGGTTTTCTTTTATATAGCGTTTACCTCCTTACTATGCTTACTAGCGTAAGAGTACTTCTACTTTCCTAACTCTTTACTCTTTTCCTCGTACCTAAGGTTACTCTTTCTAAATTTATATAAGCGGTTATCTAACTAGATAACCTTCTTAATTATACCTATGATAGTTAAGAACTATATATTCTACTTAGCTATTTCCTTATAGATATGTATCTTTAATCCTCAGCGAAAGAGTTCTATAAGAGCAATCGTATCTTATCCCGACTTCGTTCTATAACGTTGAAATTCATTAGTATAATCTATTACTAATCTAGTCTAGCGTAATTCTAAAAGCTTATATATAGCTGTTTAAATCGTATTAAAGTCTCTAAAGACTTTTCTAATAGTTGCCTTAAATCCTCTCTAAGATTTAAATATAATCTTAGTTAATTCTATCTTTCTATCTTTATCCTTATTTTTAAAGAAATCCTCTAAGTATAGCTATACCTATTCTAATACTAATCCTCTAAAGTAGGAGATAGCAAAGATAGTTCGTAAGTTATAATTACCTTCGAACTTGTCGGAGTTAAAGTTAAAGTAGATATCTATTTAGAGAAGGAACAAGTTAAGTTCCTTTCGCTTCCTATAATACGTATCTGGTATCTTAACTTTAATTAATTCAAGTGCTTTGACCTTGTAGAGCTCGGGGGCGTCTGGTATGCTAACATTGTCGTTGTTCCTAGTTAACTATGTACTAGTAGGTGTTCTTCTGGTCGCACTTTCAGATGTTCCTACGACGTTAACTCGACTAGTATTTAGACTAGCTGCTACGGTGGGAGTTACTAGGGCTATAGCGACTGAACTTCTAAGCAGGTGCTTAAAGTGTAACGAAACTTAAATAAACTAAACAAAGATAACTAAGTCTCGAAGGTTAGTATATAGATAAGAAGTATAGATGTACCGGGTTATTCACTTAGAAGTGAACTCGTTACTTATATTAAAGATGTTAAATAAGATAATAAGATTAATAACTAAAGTTGAGCACGAAGCTCCTATCTAATAGTAGACGTGCTAGTCTTATATAGAACCTTCGTTTCTAAGTACGTCGCTTATATCGCTCGCGATTAAGACGATTAGAGCGATATAGGCGATCACGTTATATAACCCTACGTGACTTCTAATATTACTATAATAGTGAGATCCTAAAATCCCTAATGTCCTCTGTATTACTAATTTCCTCCTATGTTACTTTCCTTTCCCGAATATTATACCTTGTCTTATTAGAACGCTATCTAGACTACTTACTACGTATACCGTGATTTGTAATAAGAAGATAATATAGGAGGGAATCTATAATATAGAAGGTATTTAGGAATTCTAGGATCTTACTATTAGAAGTTGGTTATAATCACGTGACTAGGAAGGTAAGCGACATAGCCGACGAGTCGACTATATCAACTATGATTAGATAGATCGACTATAGCAGCTAGGGGATACAAAGGTTCTATATAGGACTAGTATATCTACTGTTAGATAGAAGCTTTATACTTAACTTTAGTTATTAATCTTATTATCTTATTTAATATCTTTGATATAAGTAACGAGTTTACTTCTAAGTAAACAATCTATCGCGTCTATACTTCTTATCTATATACTAACCTTCGAGACTTAGTTATCTTTGTTTAGTTCGTTTGAGTTTCGTTATATATACGTAGCTCGGTAATAGATTACGTTAATTAGCTTTATACTAAGAGTAGTCTTTAAGTAGCTCTTCTTAATCACGTTATTCTATCTCTAGCTAGAGGCTTCTTAGATTAGCTAATCGAATTTGTTAAAGAATTTACTAAAAGGTTATTAGTCTTACTTCGCTTAGTTAATCTAGCTAAGCGTCTTTTACTATAGCCGAGGGTCGTAGAACGCGGTACGAAGCTGTTTTATAAATTCTATAACTATGAACTTACTTTATAAGCGAGCGTATTCTATCTAAGAGAAAATCCTTATAGCTACGTCTTCTAAGAGTCTTCTAAAGATATATTAGACTCTTTTCTTCTCTTCTCTAATTAATAGACTATCTATTTCTAGCTTTACTTATAAAAGGTCTTTAAATTAAGAAAAGAGGTTAGACGTACTTCTATTATATTATTCTAGAAGTAGAAAGTAGTGTTTTAGCCTACGATTAGTATTTATAACTAAGGCTAGTATTAAGGTAGACGTACGTTATAATAGAACTATTAGGAATTAATCGGAATTGGAATTACCGAGTCTACGTACTAAATAGGATACGATATAGATGTTGTTTTAGGTTTTAGAAAAGCTAGATAGCTTCTAAACTTACTATTATCTAAACCTCTTATAAATAGCTGCCTTCTCTCTATCGGGAAAGACTAATTTAGTCTTTTCCTTCGTATTAGAGCCTAGTATTCGGATATGTTATTCTATCGAACGCACTTCTATATACCTCTTTTGTAGTAGTATCCGTTTCATACTGTTATATACGTAGGTATAGGTTATAAAGGAGTAGTTCCTTTTATACCTTTAGTAGAAGAAAGCCTTACTTCGAGTCTTATAAGAGCCTTATTTTATTAGCTAGAAAGGTTCGTTATAGACTAGTTTTAACTTTTAGTAAGAAGCTATATCTCTTACTATTACTAGTTAAACATGTCTATTAGCTACTATAGAGGTTCTTATAAAGGTTCTTATATATTTATAATATTTACATTCTCTATTATATTTATAGTCGTCTACTATATACTTTAGACTATTATATTTATTCGTTTTATATAAAACCGTATATTTCTATAAAGGATTTTTCGTACTTATACTATATATATAAGAGAGTTTATAGAATCTACTATATATAGTTCGTTCGACGTACTTAATAAATAAATATAAGAAAGAATAAGTTAATTCTAATATTATAAGCCGAATATAAAGAGATTAATAGATAAGATTATCTTATTATAAGAAGAATTAACTAAGAAAGAAAAGAGAAGAAGTCTATTCTACGTATAAGAAAAGAGGTTTTATACGTAGAGGCTATATATAATTACTAGTTATTAGAACGATATAAGAACCTCTTATATCGAGGTTATATAAGGTTACGTAAGATTACGCTTTTATACGAAGGTTGATAGACTAAGTACTCTTTAGATATAAACTGTTATAGTTACTATCTTTAGTATCTACTATTTCTACTTAATAAGTACGAGAATTATATCTAATTTTACTATAACGTCTATAGTACGCTTTATACTTTTATATACTTATTAAAATACTTTAACTATATAACTCTAAGCTTATTATTTACCTAGCTATTAGTACTAATATTAATAACCTAGTTATATAGTATATCTATATTCTTATACTAAGAATAAATAAGTACTTTATCTATAAATATAATAAACGACGAGATTATCTAATCTATTCTATTAACTTCTTAAATAACTATAACCTATTCGCGATTATCTAGCTAAACCTTTTTATATCTCTTATATATCTCTAAACTTATAATAATAAGCTAAGATAATATGTCGGTATAATCAGAGTAAATAGCGCTTCACGTGACCTTCTCGCTTAAGGTCTATTTAAGTAGACAGAGCAGCTAACTTTGCTCTGTATATACGAACGATAATATACTCTTTTTATATTATACTATTAGCTACTAAGTTATACTAATATTAATTAGTATCGTATACGTAGATTAGAAAAACTAGTTATATATATCGCGGTTCTCGGAATCGTAAGCTTACGTATAGTTACGTAGTTATACAAAGTAAACTCCTCTTCTCGGAAGAGACTTCTTCTACTAGTTATATCAAGGGTTACACCCGTGGAATAAGTCTCAGAGTACTCCAGCGACGCATTCACGTGACCTCGCTTAGCAACGCATGGACGTAACAGAACCTTCGAGAGTACCTTAGTAGAACCCTCTAGAAAGAGCTAACTAAGTATATAAGTTAGTAAGGACTCTAGCTTAGAAAGGACAATCGAATCTTCTTATATATAGACAGCCTCCGTAGTTCAATTCATTAGCACTTACTATAAGCTCTAATAAGTTACACCTCCGACAATACTACTATAAACTCTAGGACTTATAGTATAGTTATAATAACCTTATAACCTCTCTGAATTATAATACCCTTATAACCTTATAACCTCTCTGAATTATAATACTCTTATAACCTTATAACCTCTTCGACTTATAATACTACCCTACTTACAACCGCTCTTATAACCGCTCTTAAACCCTTTAGAACGACTATTATACAAAGACAATTCACCTGATTTTAATAACTTATAAGTATTAAAAGTATAACTTATAATAAAACAAAATTACGATATACTATTCACCTAGTATAAGATACTACTTATTATTACTACTTTAAGTACTAATAACTTCGTCGACACTACCGACGCTATAGCACTACTACTATAGTAGGTTAAGATAAGGAAGCTACGGCTTATATAAATACAAAGTTAGAGAAATACGATGTTAATAATATATATAACGATTATCTCTAGGAGATATATTATATAGACTTTGATAACTAGCTAGAATCGAAGTTCGTAAACATAGGAAGAAGTACTCTTATTAAGATATATAAGTTACTACGTAATCGAGGTGTATAGGTAGAGATAGATAGACATAAGGCTATTATATCAAAGGCACTTTATAATACGGCTTAAGAACTTATAAAGCCTAAATAGGTAATCTAAGAATTAAGAGACTAAGTATATAAGTTAGAGACTTAATCTAAAGAGATAGCAGCGAGATATAAGTATCTTAAAGAACACTCTAACCGATTCCCTAAACTTCTTCTAGGATACTAGAATCCTTCTACTTCGAGTACTACTTCAAACGCTTTTATAAGTAATATTCCTATCTCTATAACTCTACCAGTAGTAGCTCTTATAACTCCACCGGCAGCTTTTACAACCTAGAACGCTTTTGCTACCTAGAACGCTTTTGCTACCTAGAACGCTTTTGTAACCTAGAACGCTCTTATAACCTAGAACGCTCTTATAAGCTAACCAGCTATAGGCAGCTATTCTAGTAATAGCTAGATAGGTAACCTTACCTTTGTACTTAGCAACTTTATAAAGTTATACTCGGACGAATAAAAGTATAGTAGTAAGAGAGACAACTTCAAGCTTAAGTTAAGAATATTTAAGGATATATATAACCGTTGTAGTATACCACCTTTAGTATATAATCTTACCTTCTCGATTATACTTAAGAGTTAGGTATTAAACCACTTTTATACTAGTGTCTTTAAAGAAGCAACTAATTAGCTATACGACGATCTTTCTACTGCTATCTAGTTATGTTTTAAGAATAAGCTATACTCTAGAGGTTAATCCTCTAAGTAGAATCGTATTATATTCTTATATACGAAGGCTAAGCTAGAATATTTAGAAAAGACTCCTAGCTAGTACTTTGAAAACATACTATCTAAATTAGAAGAACTTCGCTATAGACTTCCTAAGGATATACAAAGCGATAGATAATTAGCTAATAAGCTACTTATTATATATAAGGAAGCACTAGAATGCCGAAGTATATACTCGACCTTACTATAAAACTCGTTACTTCAAAGCACTATTACCTTTTTAAGAAGCTCTATTCGTAATTACGAAGTAAGCTACGACGTCTTAAATACTAAAACTCTAATAACCGATCGTTACTTCTATAAGTATAATAATTCCAGTAACTCTTATAACTACTACTAGTATAAAAGCAAGAGTAATAAGTGTTATATATATAGAAAGGAAGGCCACCGATCCTGGAACTATACTTAAGAAGAGTAGAATCGTTACTTTGCTAAATAGCAAAAGAGCAATAGAGACAGCTTCTATAGAAAAGACAGTAGATTCGTTAAAAAGATCTACTATACTTATATCGCTACTGTCGAACGTATAGAAGAGGAAGATATATCTGAAACACTCTAGACGATTATAATAGATTATAAAAGTGATTCTAATAGTAAAGTTATCTACTACTTAATTACTTCCGTTAGATATATCGATAATTCGAGTACTTAGACCCTTATAGCTAGTCTAATAAACTTAGCAGAAGATTATACTTTTAGCGGATTTATTCTACTACTAATTCCAGACGCTATATCTTATAAGTTTATAGAAGAAGTATTTACGTCTACTGCTAAGAAATACGTACGAGACTACTTCTTTAGAGTTATAATCGATACCGGCGTAGGAGGAAAGTCAAGTATAGAATACGAGCAGTACTTAGCGTATACTAAACACGTCTAGAATATCCCTATTAACGAAAGCACTAAAGGCTAGATTAGTATATAATTCGGTAAAGACTACGTATTCTCTCTAGAATCGATTACGATTAGTATACCGATCGGCTATACGGAATTCTATATTATATATTTAGATATACTATTTATTATATATATTAACGATATAGACCGTTTACACGTCTTACTTAATAACCTCTAGAACGTTCTTATTTAGGAAGACGGAAAGAGTTAGAAAGTAGAACGTTTTAGAATTATATAACGATTTAGACACCTCTTTCTACTCTAGAATAAGGCTGTATATAACCTCGTATAAGAATCCCTATATTACCTTATAGATGTTAATATTAGACGCTTTTATAAGCGCTTTAGTTACCTATCTATACTACGCTTATAGCGTATACTTAAGCGTGTCGGTTACGACGTCGAGTAAGGTATTCTATAACACTTTACTAAATACTATAAGTATTACTAAAAGCATAGAAAGTCACCTAGTTGATTTAAATTTACACTTTATAACGATATTAAGTTTAATTATAATATAATTATAGATATCTTCTTTTTAGAAGGAAAGCTAGTATTATATATTATAGATTAAGAAACTCGATATCAATCCGGAGACTTCCTACTAGACATAAGTGTAAAGAGTGCCTAGGAGACCTTTTAAAAGTGCTAGATTAACACCTACTTAGGACCTTCTAACTATGTTACTATAGACGCTAGAAAGAACTTTGTTATAAAGGAGTTTAAGAGGTATATAAATTCAATAAGAATTAAGGTTAAAACTATACTAGTAGAAGTATATAACTCTATTAGTATAGTAGAACGATACTATAGACCGATCCGCCGTATTTACTTAATTATCTAGGAATAATAACCTAGCCTCGCAAAGGCCTCCGCTCTCTAAATAGCTTTTAAAGCTATCAACGATATAGTAGGACCTAATAGTTTAGTACCTACTTTACTCGTATATAGCGCTTATCCTAGAATAGCTAAAAGTGATACTCTCTTATAATCGATATCTTAGAGATCCGAGACCTATATAAATGCTACTAAAGAAGCACGTAAATTACTTATAAAGCGTTAAATTACAGATACTTTTAATACCTAGAACAGTTCGTCACCTAGTAGAATCAAGGACTTACTACTAAATACTAATATACTTGTCTAGTATAAGTATTAAAAATCCTAGACTAGTCTCTTCTTACTATAAGAAATCGAAAATAAAGACTATATCGTATTACTACTAAGTGGTTCTATAAGATTTAGATCTATAGTAGTAAAGCTATACTTTAAAGAAATCTTTGAAGACTCTAGAACAGCACCAGCGGCTAGAGAGATTTCTAGAACAGCACCGTTATTCGAGACAATACTATAATCTTATGAAGATAGAATAGACGATAGAACTAAGCCTTAAGAGAAGCTTTAATCTCGCTTATAAACTCGATATCAACTTTATCAGACATAGGTATAATAAGATAACCTTACCGATCCTTTAGAATTAATAATAGAACTAGTCTAGAAGCGTAGACGAGGAAGACTACGAAAGCACCTAAGACTACTAAATAAGCCTTTCGAGATCTTATTCTAAGAGATAGATGCTTTTATTAATAATACTAAGGACTACGTTACTATTAGCGATATTAAGACTTTCCTCTCTTCTATTAAAGAGGAATACGATATTAAAGTATTCGTAGCTAATAATAGTATAATATACGTCGAGTTATAACAGAAGGAAGTTAATAGACTAACCGATCGAGGCGTCTTTAAGATCGTTACCTAAGATAACCTACCTTCTAACGCTAGAATCTTTAGATCACGGTTCGTAGATAATATTAAATTTAAGAGTATAGCACTTGCTTTTACAAAGTCAAGACTAGTTATCTAAGTATATAATAATAATAGAAAGTCCTTAGTCCTTACCTAGGCCTCTATAATCTAAAGAGTAAGCTAATGAATTATCCTTATACTTATAGTAGTATACTCGGATTTACGAGTTTATATTCGAGATATTACACAAGTATATACCTAGTCACTTACGGAACTAAATCGAAAGTTCTTCGTATACTTACTAAAAGAATACTCTTAATAGAAGAATATATTCTTTGAAGTAATTAAGCTATTATATAGTATTCTAGAGGCTAGAAACCACTGGTTTATAACGTACTATAAATACTATACTACAAAGCTTATAATAGAATAATCCACTTTCGATCTCTGTCTTTTATATACTAAACGATTAAATAGACCTTTTAGAGTAGTAGGACTTTAAACTAACGATACTCTTATACTTATAAACGATGCTTTTATAGCTAAGGAAGAAAGTGCTATTAAGAAAGCTGGATTTATATCAAAGAATAGATAAGAACTTACTATTACCTATCTAATCCAGTTTAATAGAGAGCTAATTAGTAAGTATATAGATAGCTTATTTACGCTTACCTAGGATTATATAAAGTACTTGAAATTAGTATAAAAGATACTAGCAGAGATATCTAATACCAAAGGCACTTCCTATATAGTATCTACTAAGGATTAATATATTACTTAGTATACTCGTAGAGTATATTTAGTAATAGTGTCCTAGCTAGAAGCAGTATTTGATTTGTTATATATTATCTAGATAACTAATCTATAAAAAGTCGATATTAGCCTTCTTAATAAGCGAATTCAATAGTAAATCGACAATGCTATAAGAGAGCTCAAATACGTCAAATTAGACTAAAACTCGCTTAAATTATACGCCTTTATAAACGGCTCTTTTGCGAATAATAAGAACTTATTATTATAAATTAGATACGTTATAGTACTTATAAACAAGGACGATAATACTAATATTTTACATTAGTCTTCTACTAAGTATAAAAGAGTTACTCGCAGCGTTTTAGCCTTAGAACTATATATAATAAGCTTCGGATTTAATACTACCGCTTCTGTTAAATTAACCCTGGAAAGTATCTTAGGCTTTAAGGTCCCGCTTATTATATATACTAATTCGAAGTCTATTTATAAATATATAGCTAAATTAGGCACTACTAAGGAGAAGCGCTTAATAATTAACGTTATATACTTATAAGAAGTATATAAGTTAAGAGAGATCGACGAAATTAAGTAGATCGATAGTAAGAGTAATCTAGCAGATACTATAACTAAGAAGGATTATTATAACGTTCTACAAAAGCTAATTAATACTAGTAAGCTAGATATTAAGCTTATAGAATAGGTAGAACGGAATAAGAGATAATAAGACCTCTGAATAGAACGCTCTTATTAGTCGAGGATATAGAATAGAGAGCTATGATTAGCTAAACGAGATAAGAGATTTTAATAATTTTTAAGTAGTAACTTCTACTGTTTTAAAGAAGTACCAGTGTCGGTATAATCAGAGTGAATAGCGCTTCACGTGACCTTCTCGCTTAAGGCCTATTTAAGTAGATAGAGCAGCTAACTTTGCTTTATATATACGAACGATAATATACTCTTTTTATATTATACTATTAGCTACTAAGTTATACTAATATAATATAACGTCTATTATAAAACTAATCTTATTAAAATTATATATATTCTCGTTTATAATATTATATTTATCTTTAAATAACTATATAAGTATAAACTATAGACTAATAATCTACGGATCTTTAGTTAAAGCTTACTAATAATTATAAGAACGACTCTATCGAGTTTTTAGCTTAGATATACGCTAAATAAAGTTATCTAGCTAGTTTTTATCTATAGGCTATCTGTCGCGCTTCTTTAGCAAATTATTAGCTATATCTCGTACTATATACTTTGTAGATAAAAACTCTCTCGAATTCTAATCTAATATATATATAATTATCGCCTCCTCTTCTAGCTTCGTAAGTTTCTTCGAATTAGGCTTATAATCGCGTCTTAGTTAGATTCTAGCGCGTTAGTTTGAAATAGTAGATTAAGAGGTATTATATACCTTCGTAGTACGTCGTTAGATTATTAACGTGTTATTTTCAAGTACTTAGATAGCTAAGTTGATCTTATTTTCGTTAGAAGATATTTAGACGTTATATAATAGAGATAATATAACTAGAAGTTAATTATTACTATAAAGTTTAAAAGTAGCTAGCTCGCTTAGATAGCTAGCTCGCTTAGGTGGCCAGCTCGCTTAGGTAGCTAGCTCGCTTATGAAGTACGCTAGTATTTAAGAATTAAAGTAGAAGTAATATTATATTCTAAATACTTTACTAATCTATATATACTATTCTAACCTGAACTTTTACTATCTCAGCGCTGCTATTCTGCAAAACGCCCTTTCTTTAGTGTCTAATATTAGTTTAGTATCTTGTGTATTTTGTATATAACCTGACACGAGTTGTGAACCAGTCATCGGCTCCCGTCAATGCTTACGCCGTTTGATGTCACGCTAAGGCTTATCGGCCCGGGAGACAAGACAATTCCACGAGAAGATGCAACGTTGTAGTTGGTGCCTGCAGCCCTAGTAATTTTTGTTATATACTACTACACTCAACGCGTTTGCGCCCAGTTTCTGCCTGCGAGGCCGAAGAGGAGTCAGTTGCCATGCCAGGCAATAGAAAGGATAAATAGCTCGTTGATAAACTATATTCCTTCGACAACCTAGACTCTGGATCCCACACACATCTCATCGCAGTTCCATCCCATGATATTTTTGCTTTGCCGAAAATCCTTTCAACGACAAAACAAAGACCAACCCACTTGCAATAACATGGCCGACGACCCGTCCAAGTCGAAGGAACAACAGGATCGGGAGGCCAAGGCCAAAGTTACCATGGGAATTATTGATGACCCTGGTATGGCCGCCCTCATACAGAAGACTGGCAAATCGTCCCAGAATAAGAGAGAAGAGAATAGGAAGCAAAAGGATAAAAGGGAGAAAGCAGTATGTGACTTAACAGTGTGGCAAAGATATGCGACTTATACTAATTCTCAGTAGGGCGAAAGTTCGGGCTCTTAATCTATCTCATCCGCCAGCGGTTTCTTGCCACAATGCTATCTTCGGAATCAGCGATATCTGGATTGAAAGATTGTTAGCGGAGGTCTGGGATCGTTGGCAAATGGTTTACCCTTGATGTCGTAGTTTAATTCCCTCATGAAAACGCCCTTTGGGAGCTTGAAAGTGGATTATGTATCTGAATTGCCTCATGTCTAGGGAGACAAATTGTTCCTTTCTGATCCTCACGGCACTATGCCCTCGAAATTTTTTAACTAAGTCATTCATTCCCTCATAACGCAAAACTTGACCCTTTTCCATCCCGCCGTTCTCTATTTAGAGCGACAGATGCATATATGTTATTTACCAATGGAATCTTTAACCCATGGATCATTGAAAGTATGGTGGATACTAGATGTAAATGCGTTAATCAAATAAAAATTCGTCACTAGTCGTTCGTCCTTTCACATGCCTTTTCTTGATGATTTGAGTCACGTGAGGCTTCGGTAACCCGAACTTCTAGACACCGCCCTTCCATCTTCCCCTCACCCTCACAGTCGGAATTTGATTCAGGGTCTTCCCTGCTACGTCCTTGCTCGACCTTTCTGTAGTACTTAAGGAAAAACTTGCATCTCCCTTCCCAGCTACCTTTTTATACCAAATTTCGACCAGCAAATTACAGTCCGACGGACGAAGGACACCCCGCACAATGGATTGGGACGAGCGCGCGGAAATCGAGAATACAGTGGCATCTTACATATGGATGGACCAATTCGTTAAATGTCGTGGAGTAAGGCTTACAAGCTGGGTGTCGACTTTTCACGAGGACAACTTGCCTTGCAGGCTCGCGAACGACGAGGTATCCGATGACCAACGCGGCTCGTTCAACTGGACTTGCAGAGTGGACTTTACCAATGGGGAGAAGTGGATTGTGCGGTTTCCCAGAGGCGGGAAGGTCAAGAATCCCGATGAGAAGGTCGAGATTGAAGTGGCTACAATGAACGTCATCCGACAGCAGACTGATATTCCCATACCGGAAATCAAAGCCTGGGGATTAGCTGCCGATAATGACCTTGGACTCGGCCCATTTGTCATAACCTCCTACATTGAAGGCGTGAGTTTGGGTGATATTCTTCAAGACCCCAAGGACCTTGGATCCAGACTCCTACGGCGAGATATTAGCGACGGGGACATTAAGACCATCTACCGGCAGATTGCCCAGATCATGTTGCAACTCTCGAAGCTCGACTTTTCGCAGATCGGCAGCTTGTCTCGGGTGTCCCAGAAGGGCGATGCCAGCCATGCAGCGACAATATGTTCGCGGCCTATGACATTGAAGGCACATGAAATCCTTAATGTTGGGGGAGTCGATACTTTCTGTACGTGCAGTACTTAATTCCTCCTTGCCTAGTAAGATTCTAATCTCACTATTCGCTTCCAGGTCCCCCAAATACCACGTTTTCATCAACTACCGAGTATTTCGCTCACGTAACTAGCCAGGACTGGCGACAGCTCCACGAACAGCTGAATTCAGTCGACGATGAGGATGACGCGAGGGAGAAGTACACCTGCTGGAGTGTCTTCCGGGCGTTGATCTCCCATTTTATTTCGCTGAAGTACGACAAGGGGCCATTTAAACTCATCTGCGACGACTTTGGGCCAGCAAACATGATCGTCAATAACACGGATGACCTTAAGATTATTGCGGTAATTGATTGGGAGTGGTCGTATGCAGGGCCGTCCCAGCTATTCTGGTCCCCGCCGCGGTGGCTTTTGATCCAATCGCCTAATATCTGGAGTGTCGCCGACGGGAGGCTTACCAGGTACAATAATTACCTAGAGATGTATTTGCAAGTACTGGAAGAAGAGGAGGGAAAGATATTAGGGGACGATATGCCTGCAGAAGAGAGGCCTTCGACGCTGATGAGCCGCTGTAAGATGAACGGTGGTATGTGGTTTCATCATATCATATGGGAGAGTTTCAATGGACCTAATAATGTCCCCTTTGAACAGCTCCGAGCCGTGACACCTGACTTTGAAAGACTTGTCGCCGCGGTTCCGAAGGCAGAGATTGATGCCTTCGTCAAGATGAAGATGCAACACTTAGCGAAGTACAAGGTGCTAGTGGCCGAGAAGAAGAAGTGGTACGAAAAGCTTAAAGCCGGAGGTTAGGCTTTGAAGGACTCTGTCGTGAAAATTTGAGAGACATGGTATTCCTACCTGTGTTTCAAGTGTAACTTGAATTCAATTCAACTTTTAGAGCACGCAAATAAAAAGTGCATATACATGACCAAAACACTACGTTCGTTAACCTTTCGTAGTTCTCGCGATATAGAAGATCCGTATGACCCGTCTACTCTTATACTAAAGCACCTTGATAACGATCTTTTAAATTCTTCGGCAGTCTAACTGTTGGTATAACTTGGTGGTCAATAGCATGATGTAAAAAGAGTTGTATTATCGTTCGTGTATACAGAGCAAAGTTAGCTGCTCTATCTACTTAAATAGACCTTAAGCGAGAAGGTCACGTGAAGTGTTATTCACTCATTATTATGCCGACACTAACAGCTTACTAGACTCGGGATTAAGTATGTCGTAAGAAAGATCCTCGAAGTCCTAAATGTTTTATATAAGAATAGTTATATTATTATTATTCTTACGCTACGTAGACCGTAGGCCGAGCTCTAAGAGCAAGCAGTACATCTTCTGTTCTAGTTTACAAAGCCTTTTAGCTCGTTCTTCGTCGCTTCTCGAGCTTTTTCTCGAGCGTACGACACTTCTTTCCAGGTCCTACTACTGCCTATTTAGAGCTCGTCTCTCTAACTCGGTGACATGAAAGGTAGTAGGTTGAAGTGCTTAACCGCCAAAGCGTGTATTAGTAGTACATAGGCCGTGGCCGGCCCTGGCGCTCTTTAAGCGCCCTCTTAGAACTGCCTAAGCCTAGGTCTTACCTTTCGACGCGCCTTAGCTGCCTCCTCTTCTTCCTCTCTCTCTCTTACTTCCTTCTTATTCTCCTCTCTATCTTTCTCTAGTAGTTCCAGCGTAAGTCTATACTCCTAGAGTCTTCCTAGCCTAAGTAGCTAAGTAGTAATCCTCGGCGCTAGCTTCCTATCTGCCAGCGCCTCTCTTAGTTCTCTAAGGTTTCTAATCCGCTTTCTAAGGGTTCTTACTAGTACTTCTCTTTCCTATATAATCTTATAATAAAACAGTATAACGTGCTCTACTATCTCTCTACTACCTACGTATCTATACTATAGTATAAGTTAGTCTAGTACTCTTCTTAAGAAGAGGAAGACGTTAAGCTTTATTACTCCCGTTCGTGCTTATATAAGTAGCGAGCTCTTTGCTTTAGCGAGTATTTTATAAACCTTCTATAGCTTCTAATTATTAAGGTCTACCTCGTCTAACGCTTCTATATATTATATAGAGTTCTTTTTCTAGGCTCTCTTCCTCTAGGCTTCTAGGCGCTTTTTCTATTCTTTAAGTATAGTATTATACTTGAACCTCTCTCTCTCTATTCTCTACTTTCCTTTCTACTCCTACCTCGCTCTCTAGAAGTATAGTATTACCTTTCTATCTTTAATAGCCTCTCTCTCCTTCTTCTTAGCTACGCGGCTATATACTTATAAGCGTTTTAGATTAGCTTTCCTAGTTTAGACGCTTAGAACTTTCTTTTAAACGTAGCTACTCTTAGGTTAAGATAGAGGTTAATTAGTACATAGTTAGCCTCTATCTTAAGACTTCGTACTAGAGTAGCTCTATATACCTCTATTACTACTCGTAGACACTTTAACTATTATATAGAGAAGCTTCTCGCTATCCTTTTCACGCTCTCTCTCTTTAGTATTATATAGTACTATACTAACGCTTTATACGCTATCGCGCTTCTTATTACTACTACGTATATCTGCCTTACTCGGTAGTAGTCTATACTCTACGTCTTTCTAGCTAGTCTTATAAGAGTAAAGGTTTATATTATAAGCTTCTTCTATACTCTCTCTTAGTACGCTTTCTAGTTTAGTTTTCTATTAAGCTCTATCTCTAGAAACCTTACGTACTCGACTAATATACGCTTCGCTTCTCTAAACTAGACTATCTCTCTTTATAGAACCCTCGTCTTTGTAAAGTATATAAGTACTATCTTTTCTAGGCTAAAAGCTATATCTTACTTATTTATCTATTTATTATATACTTTCTAGACTATCTCGAGTATTCTATAGTTTACCTCTATACTCTTTAATATCGTAAGTAGGTTTATATCGTCTATAAAGCCTACTATTACTAGCTCGTCGATTCTTACTAAGTCGTTATATAGAGTCGAGGCGAATAAGATAAAGAGTATTAGAGATAGTACTAATCCTTATAGTATCTCTTATCCTAGGTCTCTCTCGTCTACGAACCTTCTATTAAAGAATAGCGTAGCCTTATATTATAAGAGGAAGCTTTCTATCTAGGTTACGACCTACTATAGTACCTCTTTCTCTCTTAGAGTATAGAGCAGCTATATATAGTCTACCTAGTTAAACGCCTCTATTATATCGAGTTAGACTAAGAACGCGTAGCTCTTATTCTCTTAAGTAGTATATACTCTCTCTATTACTATTCTTATTATAAGTTCTATATTCTAGTACTCTTAGTTACTTATCTATATTTCTAAGAGCATAGCTGTTTCTTCTATAAGCTACGTAAGCTTCTATACTATTACCTTTTCAAGGATCTTATCTATTATCGAGAGTAGTACTATTAGCCGGTAGGCCTCTGCCTTACTCTATTCCTCTATTTTCTTACCTAGTTTCCTTAGTACTACTACTTTTATATAGTAGAACTATAATAGAAAGTGTTATAAGTAGAAGCTTACTTCTACGATTATTATAAGCACTTTCTAAAGCAGCTTATTATACGCTTTTAAGAAGCTATTCGCTAGTATATTAAACTCTAGTACCTTCTAAGATACTAATCTTATTACCTTCTTAATACACTTCTTAGTTACTCGCTAGCTTACTTAGTATCTTTAAAAGAAGCTCTTAAAGCTCTACTTCTTATTAGAAATACTCGAGTAGTCGGCTATAGATTCTAAGAAGAACTTCTCTACGAAGATACGAGCTTTATCCTTATAATTCTTGCCGCTAGTTCTACTAAGCAAGGTAAGTATTAGTAGCGCTAGCGGTTTAGGTTTTATATATCTCTTTAGACGTATCTACTTCTCGAGTATCTATAGTTTTCTATCGTCTTTTACTACCTCGAGTGTCTCTCTCTAGCTCTTTATCTTCGCTCTCTTACTTACTATTTAGAGTTCTTAAAGAGCTTCGTCTAGCTAGTGTCTTAAGCTTCTTATACAGAGCCCTCTCTACGTTCTTTCGTACTCTCTTACTCTAGTTAATACTTCTTTAACCTTTATATTCTACTATAGCTATACTCTCTCTTTATCTAGCTTCTAAAGTAGAGTTAAAGCTTAAGCTATCTACTAAAGTTCTTCTATAAGTCTTTTTATAGCTTTCTTAAGTTCTAGTACGTTCTAGATTACTAGATTCTTAAAGTATAAAGCCTCTACCTTAACTAGTGTTTTATCTATTAGTCTCTAGCTAAATCTAAGCGTTTTAGACGCCTCTCTCCTCTTGTCTACCTCTATTATTAAGAGTTAAGCTATATAGTCTAAGCCTAGTAAGTCTAGCGGTCCGCGCTAAGTCGCTACGTTTTTAGTCGAGAAGGCTAGGTCGATTATATAGTCTCGGGATCTCTCTCTTCTCTAGATAACTTCGCTATAAGACGTATCTCTTTCAAGCGTCTACTACGTAGCGAGTTCGATATAACGAAACTTAAATAAACTAAACAAAGATAACTAAGTCTCGAAGGTTAGTATATAGGTAAGAAGTATAGATACGCTGGGTTGTTTACTTAGAAGTGAACTTGTTACTTATATTAAAGATATTAAATAAGATAATAAGATTAATAGCTAAAGTTAAGTACGAAGCTTCTATCTAATAACAGATATACTAGTCTTATATAGAACCCTTCGTACTATCTAGATCTCTTTATAGACCTAGATCTCTAGATCTCTCTAGATCTCTTAAGAGATCTAATAGAATCTAATATATAACTTCTAACAGTTATCTAATAGTAAGATCCTAGAATATCTAAATACCTCTATATTACTAATTCCCTCTTATATAACCTTCTATTTCCTAGATATTATACCTTATTCTATTAGAGCGCTATCTAGACTACTTACTACGTATAACGTGATTTATAATACTATTCTCTTCTTAGCCTAGTATATCCTTACGCTTAAGTATAAGCTAAGAAACTCAGTTAGAGTGCTAGTAGTATCTTTTCCTTTCTATTATATCCTACCTTATACGAAAAAAGAAAGAAGAACGAATACTTCTTATAAAAAGTATTAAAATAGTTTAAAATAAAATATTACTATATTCTTACTACGCTTCTTAAAAATATAGATGTTTTATTAATTCCTCTTAATCTTCCTAATATTCTAAATATGTTTAGTCGAAGCTGAAATATAATAGAATCAACGATACTTAGAAGAAGAACGTTCTCTATATTAGTAACTAGACTTCTATTAAAAGATAAGAGGAGAAGCTAGAGAGAGAGAAAGAGAAGGCGATAGCGAAGATTCTATAGTTATAAAAGTAGAAGGCTTTTCTTAAAGAAAGGCAGCGCGAGATATTCTATTAAAGGCTTTACTTTTTTAATAAACTTAATACTACTAAGGAGGTAGAAAAGAAAGAGAAGGAGGAGAAAGAAAGAGAGGAATAAGAGTAGTAAGAGGTAGAGGTTACCTATCTAGTAGCTCTATCTATTCCTACTAGTTCCTAATCTAAGATAGGTCTTAACCTAGCCTTTCTTATAGCTTTTTCTTTAGACTATAAAATATAAGTAAACCTAGGTTTTTTTAATAGAACTTCTAAAGTTCTACTAAGTAATAGTTAAGATTACCTCTTAGCTTCTAAGTGTTTTCTAAGTATAGGTAATCTAACTATTTAATTAAATACTTAACTTATTCTCTAATAAGTTTATAGTTAAGAATCTTTTTAACTTTATATTTAGTATTTAGGTTTACTAGGTAAATTTCTATAAGTAAAGCTAGTAAGGCTCTTAGTAGTACTAGTTTAAGTAAGGATATATAGAATACTAGATAGATATTTATTATCCTTAGTAGTACTAATTTATAGTTTAAAGATTCTCTAACTTATTTAATTTTAAATAGTTTAAATTTTTTATAATCTAGTTTATTACTTAGTCTTTTTATATTAATATTTTTCTATACTAAATAGATCTTATCTCTCTCTTTTAACGTTAGCTCCTAACTACGTTGTTTATTATAGTAGTATACGTTTCTTTTAACTATAAATTATAAATTCTTTATAAGTTCTTTATATAGACTTTTAATTTTTAAGACGTGAATATAAGTAAGTTAGTTATCGATAGTCGTAGATAGCAGTTCTTAATATACTAATAATTTATACTTAAAGTTAGTATAGAATAGTATAACAAGTGTTATTTCTATTACTAAACTATTATAAGTAAATTATACTAAAGATAATAGTTCTACTTAATTGTTTTACTAGTAGTTTATATAATAACAAAAGTATATTTTAACTACTTAATTTATCTGTTTATTTCCTCTATTTATCTAAGAGTAAAAAGGTATAGAAAGCTTCCTTTTTATATCTAATTATTCTATAAGAGTAATCTAAAATTTTAAGGTAAAGAGTTTATCTTAGTCTAAGAGTATTTCTTCTAATAGTCTATATCTTAAGACTACTTCTCTAAGGAATATAAATACTAATTCCTTAGCTATACTTAATTCTATATATACTATTAGAATTATATATTTTATAAATTATTCTATAATAACTAGGATTAAATTATACTTAACTCCTATTATTAGATCTTTAGATTTTAGTAATTTAATAATAAAATCTAAAGATATCGATTTCTAAGGTATTTATAGTATTAGAGTAGTATTTATCTATCTATAAGAAGTATAGTAGAAGGCCTTATTCCTAGTATAGATATTATATTCTACTATTACCTCTTTAACTATTATAGATAACTAATTAATATAGTAGTATTATATTATTCTCTATATAGTTTAATAAACCTCTTAGTATCTATAAGCTAGTATTAAATAATATTCTTTAATAAATTCCTTTATATATAACTCTAGAACCTATAGCTTTCTATTTCTATATCTTTCTTAGTTATTTCGCTTATTTATAGTATAGTAAATATTAGCGAAATCTCTTCTATTAACTAAGTTAGATAGTATATCCTCCTATTTAGCTAATTCTAGTTAATTATTTTCCTATACTTGCTATATCTTTTCCTACTATAGATCTTTATCTTTTATAGTAGTAATTTCATAAATTATAAAAGCTAGGTCCTTACTCTTAAGAGTCTTTAAGATTGTAATTTTCTTATACTCTTTGTTTCTCTTATATCTAGGTTTTTAGCTAAGAGTATTAGCTTAAGTATTTAATATTCCTTTTATATATTAAATAATAATATTAAACTCTCTTAATATCTCTAACTATCTAGCTAACTATCTAGTTATAAGTTCCTTAGTTATTATAAACGTTCTAAGGTTCTTATAGTTAGATAAAACCGTAACTTAGTACTTTACTAGCTATAAATAGATTCTCTAGTATTCTAAAGCTAATACTATAGTAAGTAATTCTTTATTAAAGATACTATAGTTTTATTATACTAGATTAAATATCTTAGAATAATATATAATAGATATAAGCTTCTCTTTATTATTTAGTTATAAGTAAATCGTATCTACTACTATATTTAAGACATCTATTTTAATTATACTAGGTTTATCTATATTAAAGTTATATAGAATAGGTTTTTCTATAAACCTTGCTTTGATTTTCTAAAAAGCGTTCTTAGCTTATTTATTCTAAATTAATTTAATAGCCTTTTTTACTAGTACTAATATTAGTTTAGTAATCTTTATATAGTCTTAAATAAATAGATAGTAGAAGTTTATAAATCTAAGAAAGAACTATATATCTTTGATATTCTCTAGTAATTTCTAATTTAAAATATCTTAGATCTTTACTAGATCTATTTCTATTTTTCCTAGGCTAAATACCTATTCTAGGAAAAGTATCTAAGTTACTCTAAACTTGTATTTCAAGAGTTTTAACTAAGAGTTTACTTTTATAAGTCGTTATAGAACTTCTTTAATATATCTCTTATAATCTTCTTCTTTTTCTAAGAAGATTAAGATATTATTTAAATAATAGATTACTATTACTCTTAGAAGATCTTCTAAAATATTATTATTTTATCTTTAATATATAGCTAGTATATTATATAGTCTAAATAGTATAACTATATATTTATAAAGACCTTATAGTAAGGTAAATACTCTCTTCTATTCGTCTTCTACTTTTATTTATATAAGTCTATAAGCGTTTTATTAATCTAGTTTTATAAATCGTACTACTTTGCCTAACTTATCTTATAAGTATTAGCTAAATAGTAGTAGATAAGCGTTCTTAACTATAGTATAATTTACTTCTTAGTAATTAATATATACTCTCTCTTCTAAGTTATCTTTTTTCTTAATAATAAGTATATTTAAGGTAATTAGTAACTTAGATTTCCTAATATATCCTTTCTTAATATCTTTCTTTATATAACTTTCTATTCTTTAAAGGCTTTTCTAGTTATAAAACTAAAGCTTCTACTTTAAGAGATAATAACTCTCTTTTAATTTAATCTTATAATCTTATAGACGATGTTCTAATAAGGCTTGTAAGTCTTCTAGGTTTTTAAACAAAGTCTTAAATTCTCTATACTATATAGGTATTTTATTATCAGCTGTCTTACTAACCTATAGAGGACTCTAGATAAGGTATTCTAGTGTCTTAGAAGAGGTAGTACTAACCTTGTTCTAGTCTTATAGTTATAATTATAAACTTATATAATTATATTAACTAAAGGTTATTTTTTAAGCCTTCTAGTTAATATCTAGATTATGTTCTTAAATCTATAGTATACTAAGTATTACTTCCTTACTCTCTATTTTAATAATATTAAATTATATATTTAAGTAGTATTCTTTAATATTAATTTTTATTAAAATAGTTTACTAATTAATAATCCTATCTTAGTAGGTAACGTCTATTCTATTAACCACTCTTAGATAGTATAGCTTTATATTCTTTATTAGAATATTTAGCTTTTTTAAAGCTATTAGAGAAAGGAAGTTACCTATTGCTCTAGAGTTAATTACAACTTAGAGTTTCTTTTCTTATATCTTCGTAGTTACTACTAACTGATTTTCTCTAGAGATAGCGTTTAAGTCTCTACTTATTAAGTAGTATAGTTCTCTTTATACTATCTCTATTTCCTAGTTAGTATTATATTCGTTTATTTCTTAAAAGATTATACTAAATAACTTTCTAGTTCTAGATTCTTAAAATATTACTCTAACTTTTCTAACTATAGCAACTATAGTATACTAGCCTTCTATTTCTAGTATAGCTTCCTTATTAACAGGTAGTATACTTATAAAACTAGGTTTTAGACGTTCTATAAAGTTATTAGAACCCTGCTATTACTATAAGCTGGTTTCTTCTTAAAGATCTATAACTATCTATATATCTCTTATCTTAGACTAACTAGATATTTCGTTAGATACTATCTACTCTAGTCTAGGTTTCTTAAGTTTAATAGTTTCTCTTCTAGTAATAAGGCTTACTATTATTACCTTGTCTTATTTATTCTAAACTATCTTATAAGTAGTTAAAACTATAGAATTGATTCCCTAGATTAAATATAGACTCTAAAAATCAGGTTTCTAGTTTTCTATATATATCTATTTATTCTCTCTTTTAAAGGTTCTAATAAATACCTATGTTTCGCTCTATTTAGGCTTATATATTCTTAGATCTACCTCTAATAAATCAAACTCTAATTCTAATAACTCTAATAAGCTTATTAATAGTAGTAACTTATATTCTACTTAAAAAGGTAATTTATATTCCCTTTCTAACTATATATTATAATTTCCTTTAAGAAGCAGATTTCTACTATTATTAGTATCTTATATCTTACTAACTTATAACTTAATTCCTTTATTTAGCTATAGGTATATAACGCTTGCTATTATATCTAAGACATCTGTTTTAATCTACGTACTATATTCTCTAGCCTCGAGTTCTTTGTCTATAAGTTTAATTTTTTCTAGTAAAGCTACTTCTTTTTAAATAGTAACGTTAGCCTGTTTCTCTTTAGAGTCTTTCTTCTTACTATACTTATTTGCTCTATAGCTAGAGAGGCTATAGTTATAACATAAGTTCTACTTACGTCGACGATCTCGCTTCTTCTAGGAAAGCTCTCTCTTTATTAGGTTTCTTTCTTAGGTTCCTTTCTTCTAGACCTATTGTTTCTAAGTAGTATCGATTTCTATAGAATTCTTATAGTTCTTCTTTCTACCTTTTTCTTATCGATGTCTATAACTATCTTTCTTCTCTAGACTTCGCTTATAATTCCGATTATCGATCTTAATTATATTATTAGTTAATTTATTAAGTATATCTAGGAAGTTATCTCTAGCTAGTTCGTCTTTAACACTATTCTTTAATCCTTTATATAACTGCTTATATAAAGCTTCGTTATTCTAACTAAGACGTATAGAGTATTATTAGAATATTAATATATACTTAGTAGCTAAATCTTTTTAACAGAGGCTATATAAGGCTTATACTACTTTTTTTTTTAAATCTACATCTATAAATACTTAATTAATTCCCTTCTTAAATCTAGTAACAGTTAAGAATAAACTCTAAGTACTCTTACTTATAAGGTTTAATACTTTTCTATTTAACGTTTTGTTTTTCTAAAAATCCTCTAAGTACGGTTCTATCTAATTATATACCACTCTCTTAAGACAAGTAGTAAGCTATAAAACTTAATCTGTTTTATAAGTAAACTATACTAAGTAAAAGTTTAAATATATTAAGGCTTTTATAATAAACTTAGTAAGTTTCTTAGAAGAGCTGTCGAATGTTCTTAGTACTAGTAACTTCACTTCCTCTCTAAGAGTAGTAACTAGTGTTACTAGTATTATTAGTACTAGGGGTAGTATAGAGGTTAAACCTAAGGATAGTATAGTTTTCAACATAGTACTAGCTGTACTTCTAAGCGGGTGCTTAAAGTATAACGAAACTTAAACGAACTAAATAAAGATAACTAAATCTTAAAAGTTAGTATATAGATAAGAAGTATAGATACGCCGAGTTGTTTACTTAGAAGTAAACTCGTTACTTATATCAAAGATATTAAATAAGATAATAAGATTAATAGCTAAAGTTAAGTACGAAGCTTCTGTTAGGGCTTATAGTAAGTGCTAATGAATTGAACTACAGAGGCTGTCTATGTATAAGAAGATTCGATTGTCCTTTCTAAGCTAGAGTCCTTACTAACTTATATACTTAGTTAGCTCTTTCTAGAGGGTTCTGCTAAGAGTACTCTCGAAGGTTCTATTACGTCTATGCGTTGCTAAGCGAGGTCACGTGAATACGTCGCTAGAGTACTCCGAGACTTATTCTACGGGTGTAACCCTTGATATTACCTCTCTTCCTACTCTTAAAAGTAGGTGTCTAGGGCTACTATATCTTCTAACTTAGTAGTAGGTTCCTATATTAGGTTTGTATATCCTATCTATTTAACCTTATACTCGAGTCGAGTATAAGAGCCTTTCTCTAAGAGCTTCTTTTGCTGTTAACCTAGTATTCTTTTAACTTACTATTCTATAGTATCGTCTACTAATATTATAGGTAGTTAATCATCGTCTATAATTTGACTAGACAGCGAGTCTGTAGCTACTAGCTTTAATAAGTCTATATTAAAGATATTATAGATACTAGGCAGGGTATCTAGTCTATATATAGACAGGCTAATAACCTTAATAACTATAAACTTAGCGGATCGAGTGTCTAGTTTCTTACTAGCCCTGTCTGTCTATATATTCCGTAAGCTTAAGTAAACCTTATCTCTAACTTTATATACAGGAGCGGTATTCTGTAAACGATTTACTTAAGTCTCCTAGTCTTATTATACTCTTGCTATTAATAATTATACCTATTCTATAATAGCCTTAATCTTTACTACTATTGCTTCGCTCTTTTAAATTAGTGTTTTTATGTTTATAGGTGCTACGACGTCTATTAAGGGGTTGATAGTCTATAACAGATAGCCGTGGCTAAGTTAGAAGAGGCTTATACCTGTTAATATTAAATCCCGTCTATTAAAAGCTAGCTGTACTACTAGTAGCTAGTCGGCCTAGTTGTCCTAAGCTATATTAATCCACTGCTATAGAAGCGTCTCGACTTTAGTATTTACCTATTCTGTTAACTCGTTAGTTTATAGATAGAAGACTATAGAGATCCGTCGTTTAATTCGTAAGAAGTTATAAAGCGTCTTCTATGCTTGTCTAATGAATTACAGGCCTCTATTAGACACTATTGCTCTTAGTAGTCTATATAAGCTATAGTGTATAGTAATAAATAAGCGAGCAAATTCCTCTGATAATATAGTTGAGTTATAGGCCGTAAGGAGTACCCCTTTACCTAAACGGTTCGTAAACACTACTATTATATTAGAGCCTTTACTTATAGATAGTAGTCTAATAAAGTCGATAGAGATCTCCTGCTATTACTGCTTAGGAATTAGTAAGAGACGAAGTAGGCCTTGTTTACGATCTCTCTAGACCTTAGTATATCTGTAAACTCTATAGTTATAGATAAACTACTTAACTATAGTCTATAGATTTAGCTAGAAGAACTCTCTTAAGACTATTATAATTGTCCCGTTCTTACTAGGATAGCTCGTAAGTGTAGAATTATAGAGTTCTTATATAATTATAGTCTATAGTAGCTTATAGTCGGGGACCTATAGTCTGCCTCTAAACTGTAAATCACTATTCTTATTAACTAAGTAGTTAGAGATAGAGACTTTAACTAGAGAAGCGAGGTCTACTAGAAACACTCTATCTCCTTAGTAGATAGTGTCTATAAGACACCTAAAATCCTTATCTTATATCTTTCCCTCTTCCTAGAGGTTCTATAGTTGGTCTATAAACGCTTACTACGTCGCTTCGTCGCTTACTTAATTCCTCCTATTTATTAACACTAGTGCTAGCTATATAGTATTTCCTTAAATCATTCTATCTAGAATTAATTATACTATTCTATAATTAAGGCGTGTATCTCCCTTCTCTAAGAGGTCCTAGTCCCTTCTTATTAATATATCTAGTAGTCCTCTCTCTTTACCTAGATAGTATTAGATTATTAAGTTAAACTTACTAAGTATTAACTACTACTATATTTGTCTTTTAAATAGTTTATAGACTGTTATAAAGTACTTAAGATTCTTATAATCTATAAGTACTATAAACTGTCTAATACTTTTTAACTCCGCTTCTTATTTCTTAAGATAACGAATAATAGCTAATAACTCTTTATTATATATTAGGTAATTATATTTAGTAGGTGCGTGTTTCTTTAAGAAGAAGGCTACGGGCTATAAGACGCTATTCTTTACTTAAGAGAGCACGCCTTCTAAGTAATATCTAGAGAAGTCTATCTCTAGGACTGTCTCGTAATCTAGGTTAAACTAAGCTAGTACTAAGGCCTCTATAAAGGCCTGCTTTAACTATTCGAAGACTCTATTCGCTTCGTCTATCTATTAGAAGGATATATCCTTTTTAACGAGTTCGTAGAGAGGAGCTATAATCTGTAAAAAGTCCTTAATAAACCGTTAATAGAAATTCGCAAATCCTAGGAAGCTAAGAACGCCTTTTACTATTATTAGTACTTTCTAATCTATAATAGCTTATATTTTAGCTAGGTCTATCTATAAACCTTTCTCTGCTTCTATAATAAACCTAAGGTACTTTGTAGACTATACTTCAAATTCGCACTTATTAATATTAAGCTATAGCTTAGTATCTTAAAGCTTTTATATTACTTTATAGACATGCTCGCGGTGCTAGTTATAGGTGCCGTCTATAAAGACTAAGACATCGTCGATATATACTAAGACAAAGTTATCTAAGAACTCTTAAAGCGTATAATTAATATACCACTAGAAAGTGCTAGTAGTATTTATAAGCCTAAAAGGGGTAATAAGCTATTTAAAAAGCCTAAAGCGTATCTAGAAAGCCGTTTTCTACTTATCTCCCTTCTTAATTTATATCTTATAAAATATAGTAATAATATCTATTTTTATAAACTACTTTGCTTATCTAATCTAGTTAAGTATCTCTTAGATTAAGAGTAATAGATAGCAGTCTTTATAAGTTAACTTATTCAGTACCTAGTAGTTATAATAGAACCGTAGACCCCCTCCTAGCTTCTATATAAAGAGTACTAGCATAGCTGCTAGAGAGTTGCTTACTCGAATAAATTCCTTATCTAGTAGCTCTATTAGGGTTTTATAGAACACTAACAGCTCGTCTCGTAATATATTATAGAGTAGCCTCTATAGAACTGTCTCCTTAGATCCGCTGTCCGTTTATAAAAGCTTAATACTATAATTAATTCCTTATTAGTATACTAGTAACTTATTTACTTCTTTTCTATTAAAAGCTAGGTAGAATTCTAGACTAATCTAGCTAGGCAGCTTTGTCTATAGGTTTATATACTTCTTCTCTACTAACGCTTTACTAATATCTATAAGGCTAGCTAAGAAAACTTATAGCTTACGTTTACGATTCGTAAGAAAGTAGAAGACGGCTATACTTACTTACTTATAAGAGTAAGACTTTTCTAGCTTACTATAAACTTCTAACCTAGAGTCTTAGAAGAGTAAGCATCCCTTAGCAGCGTTAAGTAAAGCTCGCTCTTTCCTTAACTAAGATTTTCCTAGAATTATTTTATAGCTCTTAATCTTAGAGACTATGTAAGTATAAACCCGTTTCTACTAGTAGTCTCTAATATCTATACTAAAAGATACTACTTAGGATATAACATTCTCTAATACTCCTTCTACTAACTATAAATGCCTTAGTATAATTTGTATATAAGAGAGCTAATAATAACGGATAAAATAGTCTAAAACAATTCTATAGACTAAATACCTTAAATCTACTAAGGCTTATAAAGTAGCTACTCTATTTACTAAAGCTAATATAAGAAGAGGTTTTTCGTCTATATATTCCTACTTAAAATGTCTCTAAGTGTCTATTACTAACAACTCCCTTCGTCGCCTCTACCTACGCTTTCTAATAGAAGCTACTAGTTTTCCGAATCTGAGGAGACATCACTGTCTTCTTCTTCTAATTCTAGTACTACCTTCTTAACCTCTGCCTTCTGTTTATAGACCGAATCCACTGTTATAGGTCGCCTTAGTAGTCTATATAGACATTCTTAAACAAAATAACTAGTAGCTCTATAACGAAGACAGCGACTAGTATAAGCACGGTTACTTCGTTCTTCCTAGGACATCTATTTAATACGCTTAGTACTAGTTGTTAAGACTTTAGCAGGTGCCGGTTCCTAATCTATACCCTCTACAGATGCCTTATAGGTGACTTTCAGTCTATTAGCAATATTATCGCTCGTTACCTACTATATAGTATCCGTCGAGCGTTTCTAAAAGGTCTATAGTATTTCTAGGAGAGTCTAGGCCCTAGATCTTAATATTCAAGCTTTATAAGCTCTTAAATAGTCGTCCGTTTCTTTAATAATAGAGTAGTAAGACTCGAAGTTAGATTAAAAAGAAACTATAATCATTGCCTTAACTAGCTTATTACTAAGGATTCAGTTAAGAGACACCTTCTTTACGTCGTCTAGCTAAGATCCTTCTCTAGACTCTATAAGCAGGGCTTGCTATTCTATAAAGACCTCTAGGAATAGTCTTAAGCCTTAGTAGAAGAATTCCAGCTTTTGTTACGCTCTTTCCTTAGCTTATAAGTCTCTAAATATAAACTCTACTCGATCTAAGAAATCACTACTATTAGCTAGCTCTAGCTTACTCTGTTCCTGTACCTATGCTTCTATTCTATAGAGCGCCTTACTTTATAGAGATCTGTTAAGTACTTAAAACTTAACGTATTTAGTATATCTATAGTAGTTAACTTTGATTTTAGCTTATACTTATTATAACTAAGCTTCTAGCTTATCTAAGTCTTCGTAGAATTCTAGTAGTAGAGGAAGAGATTTCCTAGGTTTATTATCGTTGTAGACTATCTATAAATAAGCTTCCTTATCCTTCTTTTACTTGTTTATAATCTATAGATAATCGTTCTCTTAGGTAGATATTAACTGATTCTACTACTCTTAAACATACTATAGGAACTAGGTAGGTAGCTGATTTAGTATACCGCCTTCTTATAGTTCTCCTATTATCTATAAGTTTTATAAATACCGTGAAATAGCTTATAAGTTCTAGTATTACTATAAAGGCCTGATATATTCTAGTATTACTAAAATAGCCTGATATGTTTTAGTATTACTATAAAGGCTCTTAAGTTCTAGTATTACTAAAATAGTCTAATATATTCTAGTATTACTATAAAGGCCTATTATATTCTAGTGTTACTAAAATAGCCTAATATATTCTAGTATTACTATAAAGGCCCGTTGTTTTTAGAATCGAATCTAATATTAGAGCTTGTAGTAAGTACTAATAAATTAAACTATAGAGGCTGTCTATGTATAAGAAGATTCGATTGTCCTTTCTAAGCTAGAGTCCTTACTAACTTATATACTTAGTTAGCTCTTTCTAGAGGGTTCTGCTAAGGGTACTCTCGAAGGTTCTATTACGTCTATGCGTTGCTAAGCGAGGTTACGTGAATACGTCGCTAGAGTACTCCGAGACTTATTCCACAGGTGTAACTCTTAATAGCTTCTATCTAATAGCAGATATACTAGTCTTATATAGAACCCTTCGTACTATTCGGATCTCTTTATAAGCCTAGATCCTTAGATCTCTCTAGATCCCTTAAAGGATCTAATAGGATCTAACACGTGACTTTCAACGATTATCTAATAGTGAGAGCCTAGAATATCTAAATACCTCTATATTACTAATTCTCTTCTATATAACCTTCTATTTCCTAGATATTATACCTTATTCTATTAGAGCGCTGTCTAGACTACTTACTACGTATAACGTAATTCGTAATATTCGAGAGTAAGGTCTACGTTCTAGTTATATCTTTCGTATATATTCTAGAAATAGTAGTAGGTGTTTAAATCCTTTACTATAAACGCTCTTCGTAGTCTCGCTAGTTATAATATATCCTCGATCGGTGTTCTCTCTATTTATAGGTTATATACTAAGTAGATTATCGTTTCGTTCGCTTCTTCTCCTATTATTACACTTGCCTAGTTCTTATCTATAGCTTATATCTAGCTTACTTTAGAGTACCTCTTATATATAAAAAGTACTATAGCTCTATCTAACTAGACTATATTATATCTTAAGCTCTATAAGTAGCTAGGAGAGTCTCTTACGCTATTCTACGCTAGCTCTTAAATTATAAGAATATCGTATTCCTTCTTATAGTTTAGAGCTATATTAAGTGCCTCTAGTGTCTTTCTCGTGTTCTAGTATAGTACTATTACACTTATAGTAGTTCTACGAGGGTTTAGCTTTCTTCTATCTCGTCGTCGGTTAGCTCCCTCGCTATGCTAAGAGAGCTTCTTAGCCTCTCGAGGAACTAGGTAAGGTCGCCTCTATTTACAAGCTCTGCTTTACTTACGTCTGTCGGTCTCCTAGGTATAGATCCTTATCTTAGCCTCTTCCTCGAGTTCTACGTATCTTTCTTATAGCTAAACGTAAATAGATATAGTATTACTACTATTACTTCTCTTATAGTTCTTTATAAGCTTATAAACGAGGTAGGTCTATCTAGGTACTACTCTCTTACTTATCTACGATACTACTCTTCTATTTAATATTCTTTTATAAATACTAGGTATTCTTCTCTATAATTCCTATACCTCGCTAAGTATTCTTTTAAGTTCTTCTTACTTAGACACTCTTCTTTCTCTCTTTTATACTTCTCGTATATATACTAAGTATACCTCTTATCTTATTTATAGAAGTATATTATATAGCTCTACCTCTAGTACTTAAAGTATCTTATAGCTACTACTTCTACTATATATCTTTTATACGAGAAGTGCTATACTTCTTATAGTATCTCTCTTAAGTAGAGTCTTCTTACCTCTTCGATTATTACTACCTCTAGTATATAGTTTCGTAGAGCTAGCCTATCTTATCTCTAACGCTCTCTATACCTGCTCTCTTATTATATAATCTTTAATACCTTTATTCTAGAGACTTATAAGATACTTTATAATATATCTACTGTTTCTTTCTTAAGTAAGTTTACTAGGACTCTCTTTATAAATATTATAAGCGTTCTTACTACTATTACTACCTCTTATCTAAACGCCTTCTTTACCTAGCTATCGTCTTATATATATACTACTTATTTCTCTTCCTTAAACTATATTATAATATCGCTGCTTTAGAGCTTTCTTACTACGATTACTCCTGCTTTATATCTACCTATATTTATAGCCTCTATTACCTCTTTTAGTAACAGCTTCTTCTTTCTCTTATCTATTCTTATAGCCTAGACTATAATCTCTCTTATATATTTCGCTAGTATAACGTATTCTCTTTATAGCGTCGTTCTAGCCTCTCTTTATAGCTCTCTAGTCTTAACTCTCTCTATCTATATTAGAGCTCGTTCCTTTATACCTCCTAGCTTCTTTACTACGATCGCGAGCTTCTCTTATAGAATTCCTCTTATAATTATTTCGTCTTCTCTCTTTCTCGTTCTTCTATATTCTAGTATCTTCTCCGCTGCCTTAATAATTACTTTAATACCTCTTTTCTCTATTACTAAGTCGAGTATTATTTAGATTAGACTCTTCTCTATTATATCTACGTAATCTAATACTCTCTTCTAACCTCTCGTACTTCGCTTCTTATTCGCTGTTATATCGTCGTTACTTACTAGCGCTTCGAGAGAGAGAATAGAAGCTTTCTACGAGTCTTCTACCTCTACTACTACTGCTACGATTACTTAATATAATCGTAGAGTATTCTTATCTCTTTCTTAACTATCTAATAGTCGTCTAAATATGTTTTAAGGCTTTTAGATTACTTTTTTAATTTCGAAAGTTTTTTTTTTTTTTAAAGTAAATTAACTTAAAAGTAGTTATAGTATTATATAAATCCTAGTATAACGTGTTAAAAAGATTAATATACTTATATAATTCTAATATAAAGTATTATAAGATTATATATAGTAGTATATTACTATAGAGTATATAATAGATACTATACTTAATACTTAGTTAGCTAAAGACACTTATCTTAGAGAGTATAAATAAGTCTATAACTAAGTATTCTAATCTACGTATAATACTAATTAGTATTAGTATAACTTAGTTATAAATCTGTCTAGTTATATATATATATTATATTATTAATAACTATTTATTACGAATCACGTTCTACGTAATACGTAGTTTAGATAGCGCTTTAATAGAATAAGATACGTATTCTAGAAAAGAAGATAAAAATATTATAAAACGATAGAAAATACTAGTATTAGTATAACTTAGTTATAAATCTATCTAGTTATATATACGTATTATATTCTCTATAACTACTCTAGGTACTCGAAGTACAACTATTTATACTTATGCTAGCGTAGTACTAGCGTGCTAGTCACGTGGATAGATATAAGTCAGAGGCTTATTTATCTATATAATAACACTAGTAACTTTCTAAAAAGTAGTAGTCCTCTATAACGAGAGCGTAGTACTTAAATCAGTTAACGTAGTATACTAGAACCTTGTAATTATTAGAACCTCGTGAATTTTTTCCTACTCTACTACTTTAAAATATAATAAAACTACTATAATATATTAAATTAATTAAAACTACTTAGAATCTAATAAACTAGATATATCTATAACTTCTTAACACGTCTATGTATTATAACTAGTTTTTCTATAAGTACTATAACGTTGCTAAGTTGTTTATCCTTTATCTTCTCTACTCTCTCTAGAGCGCTTATTATATTAAACCTGCTCCTCTGTATTCTTCTAGGCTAATCCGTCCTATATATCCTCTATAGTAAGTATACCTCCTTCTTAGACATAGCTATTTTTAGCCTTCTAGCGTTTACTAAGAGCTTTATTTACTATTCGAAGTATACGGACCTAGGCTGATAAGAGGGTTACCTTATAGGCTAATCGCTCTATACCTTTTGCTAACGAAGCGATTATCTAGAAAATAGGTGTTAATAAGCTTCCTTAGTAACGAGTAATATAATCCTTAATAAGAGTTGATTACGAAAGAGCTTTAGAAGGGTTACGAGGAGTCTAGGAGACCTAAGAGGTAGCGTCGGCAGAGAGAGGTCTAGTAGATATAGGAGTCTATAACTTGATATTAAGCTTTAAGATTATAGTCTAGGGTTCTAGAGATACTAGACTAGCTCTATAGAACCTAGCTTTAACGTTTTAGGTTATTATTAACTAGTTATAGACTATGTAAAACATAAGAAAGAACTCGACCTTAGTAATATAGTTTATATAAGCCTTAATAAAGGTCTTAATTTAACGCCTATATATACGTTTAAGAATACTAAAACACTTAATATTAAGTAGCTAGGTTAAATAAGACGAATAAGAAGGTAGGTAAAGAGTAATAATATTATATAAATTATAATACTCTTAGAATAATACCGATTTATAACTCTTATATCTATCTAGAACTAACATTCGATATAGCTCTTTTATATAACCACGAGTATACTTATCGAAGTATTCTAGCTATTCTAAGCCTATCTTATTATTAGTCTATCTATTACTAGTTAGTTTAATAACCTAGTTGTTAGGTAGACTGCTCTTAGTATACTAACTAGTAAGATGATTTTTCTCTTAAACTACTAAGAATAGAGAGATACTTAAACCCTCTCTATTAATATAGATAATTGTTATAGCCTATTCCCGATTGCCTAGCTAGACAGCCTTACCTCTGCTACGTTGATTAGCGTGTATAATAACTATTCTAGCGTAGATAACACCTATTATAAAACCAGTCTTATTAAAGTTATAGAAATCGTAGTCTTAGATCCTATATTTTGTCTATATATTCTCTACTAGTTGAAACCACGTGCTAATTAGCTTAGGATCTTCGTATAAGGCTCTTTGGAAATCGTAAACGCGATTAAAACGCGTCTTTAGTTCTAGACGTCGTTATATAAATCGTTATACCTAGTTCTTTCTAACGCGTTGTCCTCTACGTAACTTAAGTATATAATTTGCTATATCTTCTATACTACCTAGCTAGGGCGTAAATCCTCTTATATCTAGATTAAGTATATTTTAAATAATTACCTCCTCTTCTATTATAGTTATTTTATAATTTACTAGCCGGCGTTCGCTAAGAGTAGTTCGACTAGCTATTCTATTAGTAAGTGTAGAATAAGAGACTCTATATAGCTTTATAGCTTTACTATAGTTTATTCGTTTAGATAATCGAATAGCTTTAATAGCTAGAATAATTCGAGCTTCTTAGGTTTGAGATTCTATTAGGTAGTTATTAAGAAAACACGTGTTAAAGTTAGAGATAGGAGAGTAGGGAAAAAATTTACAAGGTTCTAATAATTACGAGGTCCTAGTATACCACGTTATATTAATCTATTTATAATCTAACTAATTAAAATCCTCTCTTCGTATCTCTAACTAATAAGAGCGCTCTATCTAGTATCTTATTCTAGTAATAAATTCTCTTTACTTCTACTACTACTATCGTTGTTAATATCTTCTATAACTACTTCGTCTTACTTAACCTATTCTATAACTTTAATAGTAATCTTGTTTATATTAATCAGCTAGATTAAAGTATTATAAGCTGTAGCTTTAGTTATAGCGTCTATAGAATTACTATCTCTATCGATCTATTTAACTTCCGATATCTTACGCCTTTTATAAGCTTATCTTAGACATATAATATCGATTATTAAACGCTTCTCCTTAGTAGTACTAAGCTTTACTAGATACTTGTAAACACTCTTAGAGTCGGTATAAATAATAAGTAGAATCTTAATCTTAAGTATCGATTCTATCGTAGATTTAATAACTTCTACTATATCGAAACTATTACTTAAAGTATATAATTCAGCTACTAGAATACTTCTAGTAACTCTCTTATACTTAGTAGAGGACTAATAGACGATATTACTATTATTAGCAGCGTTAGCTAATATAATTATATATCTAATCTAGGAAGTATAATCGTTGTTATTTATAAAAGAGGAATCGGTAAAAAGTATAAGCTTAAGTAAGGAATAATCTAAAGTAATAAACTTAAGTCTATACTTAGTATTCTCTATTTACTATTATAGAACCTTATTTAAAGCTTCAACGTCTTTTAGAAGTAGATTAGTTAACTAGGTAGTAAAAGACAGTATAAAAGCTACTTCTAGTTATAATATAGTTATAAGATAGACTTCTTAAGCTCGTTATATAATAAATTAATCTCTTATAGTAACGTTATAGTATATATCCTCGTAAGAGCTCTTTAATTCAATCGATTTAGTACTTACTAGCTTAAGGTCCTTAGTATAATCCTAGGTTAAAAGTATTAATCTATCTTTCTAGTATATAATAATACCTTTATTAAATTTTAAAGCGTAATCGACTATAAGCTCTTCTCTTTCCTTAGCGTCGAACTTAGCTTCCTTTCTCTTAATATCTTCTTTCTTAATAAAGGTACTATCTTCTAAGATAAGTATATTATTAGTTTATAATCTAATAATTCTAAAGTATCTAGTTTTATTAACTAATAGTAGATAAGGATTAAATATTAATTAGGTTATTCTAAGGAATTTAAGAAGGAATTTATAGTAAGTAGTAAACTAGTATAATCTAGCTTCTAGAATACTATATAATAGTAGTAATATCTCGATTAATAATCTAATCTATTCTAGTATATTCTTTAGTAGTTATACGAACTTTCGATAGTATAGTTATAGCTTACTCTTAGACTAAGTATATACTTAGATAATATTATATAAAAGAAGATTAAGATATAGATATAAAGCTATAATAATAAGAATAATTCTTATACTTATATATTAAATCGTAGACGACTAAGTAAGTACTATCTTCTTAGCTAAATCGTTCTATATATATACTATAAATCGTAACTTTTTAAAGACTTTATCTATACTATAGAATTTAACTTAGTCGATAAATTATAAATTAAAAAGATTAATAAATTTTATTATACCTCTTTTAATTAATCTATTAATCTCTAGTCTATAGAAATTAGTATAATTTATATAAACTATACTATTAATCGATATAAATATCTTAATATCGAAGTCTCTAAAATCGTTAAGTTACTAGTAATCTTAAGAAATACTATATATATCGACAACGTATACTTTAGCTTCTTCTTCTTTAGCTAGCTTCTTTCGAAGTCTTCTACGTTCTCTCTTTAGTAGTAATTCTATAAGTCTTTCTCCTAGATCGGTATCCTAGCCTTAACCCTAGTCTTAACTATTACTTTATAATATTTCTAGAATTAAGAGCTCTAGCTCTTTAATAATTTTACTAAATCGAGGCTTTACTACTATAGATCGGAATCTTATACTACTATTTAGTATAATAATAACATTCTTATTTTTAATACTTAAAAGCTAATATAGTCTTATCTATTTACTCTTCTTATTTAGTATCTCTCTTTAGACCTATACGTTAGATCTAAGAGGTATATTCTTTAGGTGATTTAATAGTCTATTATAAGTATTAAAAGCGTCGTTAACTTGTCTCTTAGTATAGTACTTCGTAACTTCTTAAGAAGCTCGCTTAACTATATTAGCTCGTCTAATATTATTAGAAGAAGAGGCGTTCTATTAAGTTATTTAAGAGTAAGCTTTAAATACTAGTATAGTAGAAACTAATCTATTTAGTCTAGCTATATTATTAATAGTTTTAAATACTATCTAAAGAGCTGTCTCTTTTATAAGATCTAGATAGTCTTTATATATTACTTAATATACTCGTTATACTAGTCTATAGTATCGTTTAACGATTCCGACTAATTAGTATACTTCTACTAGAATACTTTCTACTATACTTTCTATAACTCTTACGTATTCGTTAAATTCCTTACTTACGAAGTTAGTTCTAGTATCTATAGTAATAATATCTAAAGGTTCTAAATAGACGTCTATCTAGTATTCTTTTAACTTATTCTAGACGTACTTTGCTTTTATAGTCTTTAACTATCTACTAGCTTAAAAGTAAGTAGCTTCGTCTATAATATATAGAACTGCTTCTTCGTCTATAAAGAATATATTAACGTATATTTAAAAGTTAAATACGATATTATTATATAAAGTAAATCAAAAGTGTCTTAGAGACTTTCTATACTTCTAGTATAGCTTATAGTACTTTATAAGATACTATAGAATGTCGATATTAACGTCGTAGCTAGTATACTCGAGAAGTATCTATAATTTTAATATAGATAGATATCTAAATCGCTTATATAAACAGTATAACTCTTACTTACTTAAAAGATAAGAGAACTCTTAAATTATAGTAGATAAAGTATTATCTTATATTATAAAAGAATAACTAAATCGTCGTATAACTAAGACTTCGTATCTATTACTTATTATAAGAGTATTATTAAGGTTATTAAATATAACTCTTAGTATATCTATGTTATTAAGGCAAAGTAGGAATAGTATGTTTATATATAGTATATAGAATTCGATTAAACCGATTAGTATATCTACGAATATTAAGCTAATTAAAGTATCTAACGTAGTTTATTAGTACCTTACTAATATTAGTACCTCGCTACTTTTCCTCTTATAATTTACTTTACTATATAATAAATCAACTATAACCTATAAAATTTATTAAAACTAATCAGATTCTAATTAACTAGACATATCTATATCTTCTTAGTAGGTTCGTATATTATAACTAGCTTTTCTATAAGTACTATAGTACTACTTAGACAGTTGCCTCTTCTTCCGATTATCTCTCTCTATACGTAAGTCGCGTCGTACCTGCTTATCTATATCCTTCTAGACTAAAATATCCTATATATCCTCTACTATAAGTATACTCTCTTAATAGACATAAGTCTTTTTAGCTCTACGGCGTTTACTTAGAGCTTTATTTACTACTTAAAGAGTACGTACTTTAGTAGATAGAAGAGTTATCTCGTAAGCTATTCGCTCTATACCCTTTGCTAATATAGTAACTATCTTAAAGAGTAGAGTTAGCAAGCTTCTCTAATAACAGGTAATTTGATTTCAAATAAGAGTTGGTTATAAAAGAGCTTCGGTCGGGTTAGAAGAGGTCTAGGACACCTAAGAGAGAGAGTTAGTACTAGACAGCTAAGAGAGAGTTGAAGTCTATAACCTTACGTTAAGCTTTAAAAGAACTGCTTATAGGTTAAAAGGCACTAGACTAGCTTTATAGAATCCAGCTTTAGCGTTTTAGATTATTATTAACTCTAAATACGCTGCTTTAAAGACTAGAAAGAACTTAACCTTAGTAATATAGTTGATATAAGCCTTAATAAAAGTCTTAATTTAACAACTATATACCTGTTTTAATATACTAAAACATCCGATATCGAGTAGCTAGGTTAAATAAGAAGAGTAAGAAGATATTCTAAGAGTTATAATATTATATATCTTATAGTACTCTTAGAATTCGGCGGATTCGTAACTCTTATACCTATTAAGAACTAGTATATAGTATAGACCCTTTACTTAACTAGTAGTATACTTATTAAAGTATTATAGCTATTCTAGACTTGTCTTATTATTAGTCTATCTATTACTTATAAGTTTAATTACCTAATTATTTAGAAGATCGCTCTTAGTATACTAATTTATAAGATAATTCTTCTCTTAAACTACTAAAAATAGAGGTATACTCTAACCTTTGCTATTAATATAAATAATTATTATAGTCTATTCTCGATTGCCTAGCTAAACTGTCTTATCTTTATTACGCTGATTAGTATATATAACTACTATTATAGAGTAGATAATACCTATTATAAAGCTTATCTCGTCGAAGTTATAGAAGTTGTAATCTAAAACGCTGTATTTTACTCTTATATTCTCTACTAGTAGAAACTACGCGCTAATTAGCTTAGGATCTTCGTATAAGGCTCTTTAGAAGTTATAAACGCGATTAAAACACGTTTTTAAGACTAGTTGTCGTTATATAAATCGATATACCTAGAGCTTCTTAACGCGTTTCCTTCTCTACGATTTAAGAATATAATTTACTATATCTTCTACGCTAGCTAACCGAGGCGTAAACCCTCTAGAATCTAGGTCGAGTATATATTAAAGAAGTACTTACTCTTCTAATTCGATTAATTTCTAATTAGAAGGTCGGCGTTTACTAAGAGTAGTTCGTCTGTTTACTCTATCGCGAAGTATAGAACGTAGTACGTTATAGAGTTTCGTAGTAGTCGTAGAGTTAAGTCTTTTAGTAGTTTAGATAGCCTCGATAGCTAGAATAATTCGTGCTTCTTAGGTTTAAATAGGTATTATAGTTGTTGAGAAATCGCGTATTAAAGTTAGAGAGTAAATAATAAGAGGAAAAGTAGCGAGGTACTAATAAACTACGTTATTCTAATACTAAATTTAATATTAATCTTCTAGCTATTATAAATAGAGGTCTTTTTAATAGTATTAAATATAAGATACTAGTTATAACTAATAGTAGACTTCTTTATAGCTTCTATATTAATTATAATACTAAAGAACTTATTATAGTAATATCTCTTAGTACTAGGAACTGAAGTTAAGATTTCTCTATATAGAAGTAGTAGTAATCTACTACTAGCGTGTTTATATATAGAGCTAGTTAAGTTATCTATAATATATTATACTTCTAAGATAACGATCTCTTTATACTTAGTAATATAATTCTTAATAATATCGTCTATATTATCTTTAATAATTATTATAATAATTTCTTTAGATATATTCTTATCTAGCTTAGTACTTTTATATCTTATAAGATACTATCTATATCTATAATAAGAGAGTAGCTTTCTATATCTCTTAGTATATCTAGACTTCTACTTATTCTTCTATTTATTCTAACTTAGCTTAGAGTAATTCGTATACTAATAATTAGGTTTTATATATATTCTATACTTTAAATCAGATAAGGTATTTACTAGTCGAGTATTTATATTTAATATACTTAGCGTAGACCGATTTATAGATCTATAGAATCCTTTATAGAAGTTATTCTCTTTTAATCCTATATTTATTTATAATATTTAGTCTATAAGATTTATATTAGTATTATTATCTTTCTCGTCGTCTTTAGCTATAAATACTTCTACTTTTAAATATAGGTTCTACTATATACTAAGTGCTGATTTAATAGAATAGGTTATAGACGAAAGCTTTAGCTTCTTTAGTAGTTTTAACACTATATAAGATATCTCTTTATATCTATAATAAGCTAGAAGAAGCTTATTAGCGAATTCCTCTTTCTTATATATATATTTTAGAAGTCTATACTTAATCTATTATAGTCTTCTATATATCTTTTTAAAGATCTTAAGAATAGGCTTATCTAGATACTTTCTCTTATATTTCTTAAGTATAGTATTATTCTATTCTATTAAGATATTCTAGATATAATTAAGGTTCTAGTATTACTTCTTAAATTTACTATAAAGTACTTTAAAAGTAAGTTCGTTAATAATATTAATAACTTCTATATAATAAAATTCCTAGGCGTCGTTCTTAAGTATTATAGAAAAAGCCTTCTTATACGCCTTCTTTTAAAGTCTATATATCTAGTATTTATCTATAAACACTACTAGTTTAAGGTCGAGATTCTCTCTCTAGTCTTTAAACTTAATATCGTTAGATATATATATTCTTATAAGGTTTCTAAGAGTATATTAATCTCCTTTTCTCTTTTATCTTTCGTTAATATCTCTATCTTCTCTATTACTTCTATTATCTCTATTATTATCTAAATCGCTCTCTTCGTTATTATCTAGATTCTTATAGTCTAATTCGTTAGAAGAGCTTTTAGAGAAAGAAGAAGAAGAAGAATCGTTAGAAGATTCTAAGTTATACTTTAATAATTTACTCTTCTTCTTTTCTCGCTTAGCTCTCTTAAGTGTCTTTAAAAGTAACTTCTTTATTATTAATTTATTACTTAATTTAGAAGAGGTCTTAGATAGTATCGATTTAGATATTATCTTAGAAGCTAGAGTTGCTAGTACCTTCTTTACTAGTATCTTTAAAGACTTTAATAGTATTACTAGAAGAACTGATTTACTTATCTTTCTTAACTTACTAGGTAATAGTATAATAGTATCTCCTTTATTAATAAATTCCTTAATATTCAGAGGATTCTTATAAGGATTCTTTAAGCGCTATCTTAATTCCTTAGATAGAACCTCTCTCTTAGACTTAATCTTCTTAAGTTCCTCGTAAGGTACTAGCGTCTTCTCCTCCTCTGTTAAGGTATTATATAAAGCCTATACTACTCTGCCGCTTTCTCTTCTATAAAGATCTTCTACGTATACACCTCTTAATTAGAGGGTTCTTCGAAGACTACTAGTATATCGAGTAGATATAATTATCTTAAAGTATTTAAGGTTCTATTCTTCGAAGTCTTCTTAAAAAGCTTCTTATAAAGCAGTGTTATATTCCTTTCCTACTTAGTATTCGTCTATATAATCTCGTATATAAGTGTTAAGAGTATTACTATCTACGGTTTCTAAATCGGGCTTCTAATAACCTTCTTCTATTCCGGTTCCTTTAGTTACTATAGTATTATTAGGTATTAATAGTAGTATAATTCTAGTACTAAACGTAATTAGAATAGAAAAGGTCTAATAATCGTACTTTCTAGAATACTTTATAGAATCCTGTTATAAAAGATTAGATAGCTTAAATAATAGCTAGTAGTCGACTTTCTTAAATGTTTAGAGTAGTGTTTTAGATAACTAGATTCCTTCTACTTCTTTTTAGTAAATTAGAGATATAGGTAATTTACTTAATAAGTTAATATAAGTGAATCTATAAGACTTAGTTTATAAGTAAATATAAAAGAGTTAAAGTAATAAGCGATTCTAAGTCTATAATCTTAATATAAGGTAGATTCGTCTTAAAGGTTATATATTATATAAATCCTAGAGCGAAGCGTAGAATAGTATACTTATATAATTAAATCTAAACGAGGTTAGAGGATTATACGTAGTAGTAGACTATAGTATATAATAGTACTACTTTTAACGTTTAGTTAGCTAAAGACACTTAACTATAGTAAGTATAAGTGAGCTTATAACTAAGTAATCTAATCTACGCGCGACACTGATTAGTATTAGTATAACTTAGTTATAAATCTGTCTAGTTATATATACGTATTATATTCTCTATAACTATTCTAGATACTCGAAGTACGACTATTTATACTTATGCTAGCGTGGTACTAGCGTGCTAGTCACGTGTATAGATATAAGTTAGAGGCTTATTTACCTATATAATAACAACTAGATTAGCTAGTATAATCTAAGATCCTATTTATTAGAATATATTAGAGATTATATAATAGATCTTATTAGATTTTAAGAGAGATCTAAAGAGATCTAGTATAAGTAAGAAGGGTTTTATATATACTAGTATATCTACTATTTAGTTAGAAGCTTTATACTTAACTTAGTTATTAATCTTATTACTTTATTTTAATATCTTTAATATAAGTAATAGGTTTATCTCTAAGTAAACACTCTTATATATCTATACTTCTTATCTATTTACTAACCTTCGAGACTTAGTTACCTTTATTTAGTTTATATAGAGTTTTATTATACTATTCTAGATATATAAAGTATAACTATTTATAATTACTAGCGTACTACTAGTATTTTAATTATATAAATAGATTATCTATTTATTTATAATAATAATATAAAATAAGTTAATTAAAGACTAAAAAAGTAACGACTATATACTAGAAGCTTCTAAAAGATAAAAAAGTAAAAAGCTTAGATAATAACTTAAGAAATATATTAAAAAGACTCTTTTATATACTACGTAGTAACTACTTAGTTAAGCGAGTTATTATAACTTTTATAAATACTTTAGAGTACTTACTTTAGTATATAAGTGTTAAATTAAGTAAAATTAGAATAACTTTATACTAAGAGTAAATATAAGATATTTCTAATATATTAGAATATATATAAAAGTAGCTATATCTAGCTTAACTTAGAAGCTATTACTATATAATCTATATAAAAGGTATAAAGTAGAATAATAGCTATTTATATATAAACTTTCTTTTTTAATAATCTCTATTTCAAAGAAGTTATAGCTATATTTAGTATAGATTATTATAAAAACATCTATAACTTTATTATAACTTCTTTAATATAAGAGCTACTAAAAAAAGAGACTTATATCTAAGTAGCTCTTCTTATATATATTAAAACTAGCTTAGCTGAGACAGGGGTTCGATTAGCTCTTAGCGTTCTTATACTAGCTATAAAAAAAAACTAGTTACTTAACTAGTTTTTCTAATATTCTTAAGTAGAGGTTCGATTAGCTCTTAGCGTTCCTATATAAGCTATATAAAAAAAACTAGTTAGATAACTAGTTTTTCTAATATACTAAATATATACTTTTACTTTATAGTCTTACTTTATAGTCTAGATTTAATATATTATTTTCACTTATAAATCTAGTTAAAGATGTTTTAATATATACTTCTTATATCTCTAATCAATCTAGATACGTCTCTATACGTCTTCTACTTCTATTATAACTAGTACCGCGACGCTCTTAACTTCTCTTAGAATAAAGTAGACAAGTTATATAAAACGTGTTTTAGCTATAAAGTATATAGAAATCTATAGAGTTTATATAATTCTAACTTAATAAAAGGAAAAACGCGCTTAGAAACTATTAAAAGATATAACTAATTTACTAGATAATAGTAAAAGATTAATATATATAGCTACTATAGTAGCTCTTCTTTCGCTCTCTAGAAAACGAGCTCGTTTCTAGCTAGTATTAAATAAGACCTCTTTATAAACTCCTCTAAGTTATATTTTAGTTAAACTACCTAGGAATACTCTACTATAAGAGGACATTTTCTAACGAGAGAACGTACGGCTGTCTCTATTATAAGAGAGTATTTTCTAGCGAAGAGAATATTAAGAAAACTTACGTCTATTCAAAGTATATAAAGACTCTCTAGTAACTCCTATTTCTAAGCTAGAATCTAACGTTTTACTCTAAAGCTTACCTTCTTTTCGCTTATAATATAATCTAAATACTACTCTCTAGAGAAGGTTAAGACTACTAATTCGCTATAACCGCTCTCGGTTATTTTAATAGTTATAGCCTCTTCTTCTAGTAACTCCTCTTCTAATACCTTAACCTCTTCTATTACCTTAACCTAATCCTCGCTAACTATATTATTACAGGTTTCTTATAGAGTTTAAGCTAGATATATAGCGTAATATATTAGCTCTTTCGCTTACTATTAATTTTATATCTAATATAATAGCCTATATAAGTACCTAAGAGAATAAGATATATTTACGTATTAGTATTATCTATAATTAAATCGTTTTCGTCTTCGAACTAAGAAGATCTAATATCTATAGCTATATTATAATTTATAAACTTATTATCGTCGTCGTTATCTACTAGACTTATAAGCGCGAATCGAGGCTTTATAGCTATAAAAGTATTAGAAAACAGTCTATAAATAGAAAGGAAAGGCTAAGTATATATAACTTAAGAAGGCTAAGAGTAAGACGAAGTTTATCTTTAGAAAGGTAGAGGAGATACTAGAGTCTTTTATAGACGTGTTTAAGACTTTTATAGCTATATAAGTCTTAGATTATAAGCTATATAATACGATAAGTTAATATGCCTTCTTTATATTAGATAGCCTTAGACTAGACTTAATAATTAACCTAATCTTCAACTTCAGCGAGCGAGGGCTATAAAGCGTATAGTATATACACCGGGTCTTCTATAGCTTTAGATAATATGTCGCAGGTCTACGAGGTATCTTTAGACACTTTTAAACACCTATAAAGTCCTAAAAGAACCTATAAACGTGTTATAGTAGGTAGGTTAATATTATTATTTTAGTAATAATTTAGTAGAGTTACTAAGACTAGGATATAACTTATAAATAGACTAATTATTTATCTACTTATACTACTAGTTTTATTTTTTTAAAGCTATAAATACCTCCGTTTTTAATTATATTAAGACTTGTAAAGCTTAAATTTACTTTTTCTACTAGAGTACGAGTTTATAAGTACTCTAAACCTCTAATAATAAAGTAGAGATTAATATATATAAGCCTATAAGCACTGATATTCTCGTATTCTACTATAGATCTTTTATATATATTATATAGTTATAACTCTTAAAATAAGGTCGATATAACTACTTTTATATATTTATATTATTTATATTATTTAACTTTTATATTAATAAACATAGTAAATCTAGCTATTAAAGAGGAAAGTTTATATCTAAGTAGCTCTAGTCTAACTCTAAAACCTTTAAATAGATTATATAATTATAGCTCTTAAGTTAAGCTAGATATAGCTATCTTTATATCTCTTTTTTCTTAACTTTTCTTTTTAAGAAATTACTAATTATAGCTATAACCTCTTTGATATAAGAGCTATTAAGAAAAGGAGTTTATATCTAAGTAGTACTAGTCTAGCTCTATAGCTTTTATATAGATTACTTTATTATAGCACTTAAGTTAAGCTAGATACAGCTCCCGCCGTTCCTGTACTCTTATTAGTCCGTTCTCTCGCTTAGGTGGAGTCAGCGCCCAGAGTGGCTGAATATGAGATAATTATTATTGTGTTTTTATATTACGATTTTGGTAGAGTCGCAAGTAATGGTGCCACTTTCCGGGAGAGTGGTTCTTTTTTGACCTTCTGCTTACTCTTTTATAATTCTTACGGTCCTCCATTTCTAATTGGCTGCTTCGTTAGACTTATTCTCCGCCAAGATCCGCCCCTGCATTTTACGCCGCATCTCACACTTATTGCGCCTCAACAGCAATAGCTACGGACCCAAGCGGCAGCCTGCGCCAGGGTAATCTCACGTTCTTCGCCAGTTCGGGCATGGCTTTGGGATCCGTGAATCTGGGGAAGAGTGGCTCACGGCGAGAAAGAGGGTTGTTGTAGGATCCCATGATTACGGAATGTAGGCACCAACTGGTTGGTATTGGCTTGGCGACCAACTTACTTTTCTTCGCGAGATTGGAAATTAGTCAAGCTGGAATCCGTAGCATCCGGCTGTGTAGTACGGGAGAGAGATGGGATAAAAGCAAACAGAGGCTGGTCGAGGGAGAGAAGTATAAGAGGAGGCTATGGAACGGTGGAACTAAACTATTCATCTCATCAACAAACTCAATTCGGTATCATCTTTCCTATCTCTCGTCTTCCTTTCTCTTGCTTCAAAGTCGAATAATCTCTTATCAACACACAATTTAATACCCCAACTCTTCCAACAAATCCTCCAATTTTCGTTCAAAATGCAATTCACAACCTCCACTCTCGTTGCCTCACTCCTCGCTATCACATCTGCAACTCCTCTCGTTGGTCGTCAAGCACCAGCAACCAACAACGCACCAGACATCATCTCTGGTGTCAAGGCCCGCTACCCATGGGACGGACCACAAGAGAAACTCCAAAAGGCAGTCATGCTCAACGTCCTCATGTCCGAGATTGCCTCCACCCCAGATAAACAACTCTACCTCCCAGTTCATCTCAACCAGCTCACCCTCTGCATGGACGAGAACGACTACATCTGCTACGTCACAAAAATCAACCACGCCTCAGCAAGTATTCTCGATGCCGGCGGTTTCAACTCCACTGGATTGGCTTGTCAAGCTTACCAAGATGCTGAGGGATTGATTCCAATTGGTCGACCTTTTGCGGAGGGCATCACTGTCGATATTGGTGGTGACCGAGGAGCTACTGTTGCTAGTGTCATGTGTACTTTGCAGGGTGTTCCTTTGGTTCAACCTACCACAGTTGTTTAGGTTTTGAAATTGGTGAATAGTTTTGGTTGAGGGTGATGATGGTATGGGGATTGAATTGCATGGTTGGAATATTAAAATTTGCATTGGAGAGAGTGCTGCATGTAGCGTTTTGAATTTGGGGCATTTCTGCATTAGATTATGGCTTTTTGGATAGCATTAATGGATAATCTGGCTTTCAACTCAAATTTCTTGTCTTTTGTGATTATGAACCTTGTGGTTTATTTGTGCCTGTTTAATTCATTTTTTGAAGATTTGAAACAAGAGTGTTTTTGAAGTGTTGCGCTGTTGGTAGGTAACCTACCAATAGTACCTGAAAGTCCGACGCTCTCTATTTGTAGGTGACCTACCGATGGTTGAAATCTTGTGGTTCTCTATTGATAAGCAACCTACCAATTGCCTGCTCCCTCAAATGAAGTCCCCGCTTGATTTATTTTCTTTTGCTCTTCTATTTAGCGTTTTAGCTTTTTGGCGTTTGACTTCTCCAAATGACCTTCCGGTATCGTCCATGTGCTGCCAGCCCTCGCTTACTATTGCGGTGCTGATTCTCTCCTCAACTTCTCTACTTTTAGAGATACGAAAACTAATCTTGTACCCAACCACAAGTTTCAAGTCTACCATTGCTTGCACATCGTTCAAGATGCAGCTCACCACTATTATCTTCCTCCTCCTTGGCCTTGCAAGCCTCGTAAGTTTTCCTTCTTGACGGGTCGTGGTTATGGGACACTTCAAAGTTGAGGACTAGAAGGTTCCTTAGATCATTGCAGGTCGGGTCCAACCCATCGCTGAAGAGGATCGAAAGTATGCGCTTCCTGGCGTTGAGCTCACTCCCAACATGGTCGCTGAGTTAAAGGAGATGTCTGCAAACCTCACCGGTCGTACCAGCCGTGGAAACACCACCCTGGAGGAGCGCAACAAGGTAAGCCTCACCTTTCTCTTCAACGCCCACAACTACATCTTTGAGCACCCACTGACCCATTCAAAGTCTGGCATTCTCTGTGCCGATCTCATTGGTGCTTATGGCTGGCCATGGGCGCTTACAAGCGACATCGATACAACAATTAGAATGGTTTTGGACGGAAAACCCAGCGAATGCCTCATTGGATATCGTAGCTGCTTTACGATTCAATGTCACAACCGCGATTGCATTGTTGCCTGCGATGATGTATGTACACCTTTCTACTGTCTTTAAGCCCAATATATTTTCTCTTCTAGAACGAGTACAACATCAAACCAAACTGCATCTATCTCGCTAGTTTTGCAGCGGATATCATTGATCGCTGCAACTGGCAACTTCACAATGGTGGCAAGGACATTATTGGTCAAAGATTTGATACAGATCATTACAATTTTATTGTCCGTGGCTTCACTTAATTTGGTTTCTAGCCATGAGAACAGATCTATGGGTGTGTGACAGAGAAATTAGTTTTTGGCACATAACCACAGGAGATATTCATTGGCTGGAACTTGTTCAATGGTCTGCTTTTGGTAGTGCCTTTCTACGACAGTATTCTTTGCTTTGTGAAACGATTGAATCAATAGATAATTTGCCTGTTAACTTGAGTCTTTTGTCTTTTTTTGTGATTAAGAACTTAGGGTGTTGATATGTCTTTCTTCTGTTCTTATTAGTAGCTTGAAAAGAAGTCGAGGTTATAGTTTTATAGTACCTAAAAACATTAAGCGCTCTATATACTATATAAGGACTAAGTAAAGTAGAGTAGAGTAATAGGCTATTACTCTACTCTACTGAATAAAACCAGTCGTTACTTATACTAGACTAACTATTAGAGGCTAGACTAGGTACTAGAATAGTATAGAAGTGTTTATATAAGTTACTTAACTATAATTTTAAACTAAGAAAAGCTATTATAAAATAGTAAAAAACTTAATTTTAAGATTAATTACTATTTCTTCTTTTCTATTCTTAGAAGCTTTTATATTTATAAAGAATATATATTTAAAACGTATATAAATATTATATATCTATTACTAAGAGTAACTACTCGTAAGTAATAGAGTAGTTACTCTACTCTACTTTACTTAGAATTAGTCTATATAATATTAAGTAATAAGTAATTTTATACTTATACTATTTATTTATAAATTATTTATAGATATCTTACTAATTACTAGAACTATTAAATAAAGTTCTTATTTAATTTATTTTTTAATTATCTTTTAATACTCTTTCTCTTTCTAAGTATCTTCTTTTCTTAGTCTTAACTACTAACGTGATCCATCACCGAGCTGCGCACATCACCGAGCTGCGCACTTTTACCGAATTTACTACCCTACTACTTTAACACGCGTTTTCTTCTTCTACAATGCAAGTCCAAACTCAAGAAGCACGAATTATATTAGCTATTGAAGCTATTCGAACATCTAAACGAAAATTAAGCCGTAGAAACGCTGTAAAAATCTACAAAGTTCCTAAATCTACTCTTCGTCTTAGAATGAACGGCCGACCTTCTCGCAGCGATGCTGAACCCAATTATTTAAAGCTGACGAAATTAGAGGAGGAAACAATTATTCGATATATATTCGATCGAGATTCTAGAGGGTTTTCGCCTCGGCTAGTTAATGTAGAAGATATGGCGAATTACCTCCTCGAGGCGCGCGGAGCAAAACGCGTCGGAAAGCGCTAGGCAGAACGATTCGTAGTTCGACGACCAGAGCTAAAGACGCGTTTTAATCGCGTTTACGACTTTTAAAGAGCCTTATACGAAGATCCTAAGTTAATTGGCACGTGGTTTCGACTAGTAGAGAATATACAGGCGAAATATAGTATAGTGGATAGCGATTTCTATAACTTCGACGAGACCGGCTTTATAATAGGTTAAATCTGTCCTAGAATGGTTGTTACTTGTGCTAATCGACGTGGCAAGAGTAAGGCAGTTTAACTAGGCAATCGAGAATAGGCGACAGCAAGGTATAGAGCGTTTGGCTTATGAATTGACTCTTGTCAATGCCGAGCTACGTACACTTCGAGCGGCAAATGAGGCACTTTCCAAGCGTCGCAGAGCTAAAAAGAATCGTATCTGTTAAGGAGGTGCACTTACTGTAGAGGATGTATACGATATTATGGCTTAAGACGAAGTAAATGAGCAGATACGACGCGACAAGCGCTTTGGAAGGGTAAATCGTGAGGAAGGGATTTCGACTGCGCAACGTTGTAGTACTTGCGGAAAGACTGGTCATAATACGCGAACTTGTCAAGAACTTGTAGATATATCTAGCTTATTAGAATCCGAAGAGTAATAAGTTTTATCTATTATTATGGTTGATTTATTGTATTTTGAAGTAGTAGAAGTCGGTAAAAGTGCGCAGCTCGGTGATGTGCGCAGCTCGGTGATGGATCACGTTAGTAAATTATATAGACTAGATATCTTAAAAATACTAATCTTTTTACTTCGAAATGATTTTATAGAATTATAAGCTAGCTTTATAATATATTACTTAAAACTTAATATAGTATTAGAAAGATTAATAAATTAATTCTAAATCAACTTAATTAGAGTTAAATTTATTTACTTTTATATTAAATAGAGCTAGTGCGAAAATCAAGATCTAACAAGGTAAACTCGGTAATGGCGAGGCAGGTGGAGAGTGCAAAAGATTGTTTTATTGCAGTCTTTAACGCAGGTTTCAATCTTTTGGTGCCACGCATAACTGCATTTTAGGGATCTGTGGCTTCGTCGGACAATGGGGGACTTGTCGCTTAAAAACTGGGGCACTTGTTTACTTCCAAGGAAGAAGGAGCGACTGGGAATTTCTCCCAACGCGGCTTTCCTTGATCGGAACAACGGAACTACCATCATTATGCTTACAAACTTTCTCAAGAACTTCCAACACACAGCGCAGCCATCAATAAATCTTCATCTTTATGTGTTCCCTGCCTCCTTTCCAGTAGCATAGAGACACCTCCACGTCTCGAAACAAAGCCAACACAGACAACATGGAATATATCGGCAAAGATGTGGATGGCAACCTACTCACCAGTGACCATCCCGCCTATGAAAAACCCATACGAT
>LLEY01000202.1:0-99331 GCA_001414485.1 Calycina herbarum | reverse complement strand
AACCCCCCCCCCCCCCCTTCTCCAATCAACCATTCATCCCTTGACGAGTGCATCTCAAGACCACGAAATATCCTCAAATACAAATAGGCCTGCACGCTCACTCGGCCCCAACTACCCCGCCATTCCGACCCAACTCGAGTATCCTCCCACTTCCCCTCCAAAACACATCACGAAAAGTTCGCGAGAATAAGAAAACAAGATGGCGGAACCAGGACCTGTACCAGTCGCGCAGTCTTTGAAAGAGATATACACAGAAGATGCGATACCAATACAAGCAGGAAGATGGGAGCGCTTGTTGGCACAATTCAAGACCAACTATGGCCACGGTGCCCAGTTTGTCTCGAGATCACCAGGTCGAGTAAACATCATCGGAGAACACATCGACTATTCTCTCTACTCGGTCCTTCCTATGGCTATTACCGCGGATGTTTTATTGGCTGTCCGAGTGACGGAAGAGGAAACGACGTCGGATTCCTATACCATCAAGGTCTCCAATATCCAAAGCGACAAATTCCCCTCGCACGAATTCAAGATCCCCCTCGATACCGTTGATATCGATGCGACAGTTCACGAGTGGACAAATTACTTCAAGTCGGGCTTGCGAGGAGCATTGGAGCTGTTACGGAGCAAGCGGGGAAATAACGTCAAGCCAGTGAGCATGGAGATTCTGATGGATGGCACAGTCCCAGCAGGAGGAGGATTGAGCAGTTCGGCAGCCTTCGTCAGTGCATCTGCATTGGCTGTTATGTATGCCAATGGAGAAAAGGCCGTCGACAAAAAGGAGTTGACTGAATTAGCCATCGTCAGCGAACGTGCTGTGGGTGTCAATTCAGGTGGCATGGATCAATCTGCCTCTGTTCTCTCTATTCGAGGATCTGCCTTATTCGTCTCTTTCGTTCCAGGCCTTACTGCACAGCCGATCCAGTTCCCCAAAACCACACCAGAACTATCTTTCTTGATTGCGCAATCTTTCGTCCAGTCAGATAAACAAGTTACAGGACCAGTTTGTTACAACTTACGAGTAGTAGAATGCAGTCTCGCAGCCGCCTACCTCAACGCAGTTCTCTCTAAATCCACAACTCCTCTGCCCAAGGACGCAGGACCTTTAGGTATTTCCCTCAACGGCTTTCATCAAAGGTACTTCGCGGGCTCTACCAAACCAGTTGAAGCTCAACTTACCGAATTAATTGAAATCACCAAATCAACCCTCACTCAAACTGGCTATACCCGCGAAGAAATCGCCCCCATAGTCGGAATGACAGTCGATGAACTGAACGCCCGCTTCACATCCACCTTCCCTGTCCGAGCCACCCAATTCAAACTCCGCGAACGAGCCCTCCACGTATTTTCCGAAGCTCTACGAGTCCTACAATTCATGGATCTCCTCTCCAACCCACCTTCCCTCGATGAAACATACAACCGTAAACTCGGAGCTCTCATGAACGAAACCCAAGATTCATGTCGCGAGATTTACGAATGTAGTTGTCCCGAAATCGACGCTCTATGTTCTCTCGCTAGAAAGGCTGGTAGTTATGGATCGAGACTTACGGGTGCTGGATGGGGTGGATGCAGTGTTCATCTTGTTCCTGCTGATAAGGTGGAGGCTGTTAAGAAGGCTTGGGAGGAGGAGTATTATAGTACGAGAGATCTGACTGCGGAGCAGAAGGAGGCTGCTGTTGTCGTTAGTAAACCGGGCAGTGGAAGCTTTCTGCTGGTTGTTGGGGAAGGGGGAAGTGTTATTTAGATTAGGGGGTGTTGATCCATAGCGAGACTTTGTAAATGAAGATGTTTTCTATTATGGGCGTGCTTGTTGGAATTGGTTGTTTTATAGAGGAGGACCTCGGAGTAAGTGCAACTAAACGTTGGGAGGTTGCGGGGCTTGTAGCCTATTCTTTCTCCAAACCCTATCCTTTTGACCACCAGAGATCATGATTGGAAGGAATCTGTGGGGGAAGAGGGTTAGAGTTGGAGCTACTCCAGACTGGGATGTGGTTTTAGAGTCGTGCCTTCCTTTCTCAGCTTATTTCAAGAGGCTGAGGCAACCCTTAAGTCAGGGAAGGAACGACTCAGCCCTAAACCACACGGACACGAAGAGAGGCATGAGGTCGCTCCTTCCATCGCCCTCTTACCTCGCAACTTCACACACCCAAACTGAGAATCTTAAACTACTAGGGCACCGGGAATGTTAGTTCGTGAGCTTTGGCTCTGGTATACTCTATTTACTAATTTATATACTTGACCAATTCTACATAAATATATACTAAATTCGCTTTGAGTAACAGCTATAATTTGTTGAAATAACTTAAGTCTTCTAAACTGTCTAGGTAGTTATCTTGAGTAAATATTACTTGACTAAGTACTTAATACTATTTACTTTTAAACCCTTTAAGACACTATTTAATTAGCTTCAATACTCTAAATACTATCGAACAATGCGATTTAATAGCTTCAATTACTAGACTTACCATGTAAAACTATAAAATAGTAATAACATGATTAGTCAATTCTGGAATCGGTAAATAAAGAATATAAATATCAACCGAGAGAGAGACGAAGATAGGAAATAAATTAAACCAAGTAACAAAGCAACACTGATTGGCTGCGAGGACAACCTCTTCGTCAACGGACGAGCCTTTTTGAGAGAGTATGTGAGTTTTGATTTTTTGAAAGCCCATGGAGAGCTCGCTGGAACCGTAGGGTTTTCGGGTTGGGAAGAAGAGCGAGAGGAGTTGCTGTCGATTCTATTCTTGTTGTCGAAATTGATTCCTCGACCGTGGGTTCATCTTCTTTTTATGTGTGGTCTTCAAGAAATTTGTCGAGGCGAAAATATTCGTCGACCAGGGAAGGAAATCGAATGAGGTGCTGAGCCTGTTTTTCTTGGTTGTTGAAGCTCTCCAATTTTAGGGCAATACCCTGGTAAGTGGCTGGTATAATGGGTTTTTTGTGTGTGTGTTGGTAGTGATATTTATAGTAAAGAGTCCTGTTACTTTATGGAGTGGGAGTGGTTTCTAGTACAAATGTAGACAGTTCTAGGGGCGGACTTGAGTGGTACTGTTGTTGAAGAAAGAAGCTAGAGGGAAGGAGTGCGTTGAATTTCTGCGCTTCCCACTTATGTTCTCAATCGCTATCTCGGAGTGACTTGATATCTGACAGTTTTGGAAAGATATACTGTTTTTAGTAATTTTTATGTACAGAAGTGCTCAAACATGAAACCAGAAACCCTTTGAGACACGCACGAAAACATGTTGGTAGCCAATATGATACCAATTCCGAACTGCCATTTGGAAGTTTGTTATAACAAGGTGTTATTCGGGGGTATTTGGAGAAAATAATACCTACCACTATTATGAAGGACTTCGACGTACTTTTGGCGTGGCTCAATCAGAAAGAACCAACGGCCTCATTTGAAAAAAATGTGGAGTTGCCTCACTGATGAAGGAAAGAGTGTCTTTAAATTGGTCTTGAGAGAACTTCTCAATAATCTCAGAAGTACGGGGGTGGGCGAAGACGGTCTTTTGCAAGCTTGGGACGCAACCTCTGAAGGACGACTCGATGGAAGGAAGCTGAAACCATGCTGGCGATCCATGGCGAAAGATGGCATTGGGTGCGCCACCTTTGTAGTAATAACAAATGTTTGCATAAAGCATCATCACAGGATGGAAGGGTCCTCCCAGAATGCTTCAAAGAAACGAAGGCGAGGAGCTCTTCCGTCCTCGGAGCTGGAAATGCATAAAGAATTTGTGTTAGGGACAAAACTTTGTATTACGATCCCACCCTCCAATCCTGGAGGGCTTGGTAGTAGTCAAGGCACCAACGCCGATATTTCTGGGGGCGTTTGTCAATGGAGAGCATACGATTCACAGCCATTACCAACTCAAGCAAAAGAACCCTCAGAGTCCGAGGAGCAACTTGAGCAATTAAGACTGCGGCATCTTCATCGAAAGAAACACACAAACCTTATTGAGAGTCTTAAAGTACCGATCTTTGAGAATGAAGAGATCGAAAATTTCAATTCTAATGCTGCCTCGACTGTTGACTCAGACTCCCACAATATCCAACCACCTCAACATGGATCTGGATTCGGCGATGATTCAAACATGCCGGACGGGCGTCTAGAATTCAAGAATGGGGAAAGAGTTGTTGTTGGGAAGTTACTACTTGAGCCCCGCCACAAACTGGAATCTCTGGCCTGTTCGATCGACGACGTTGTTCATGCAAAGTGGGAAGATTATCGACGAGGGCTTTTGACAGCAATTCGAGAAAAGGAGCAAGCTGCTGACAGCCGGATCCGTGAATGGGAGCAGCAGAAGGGAAGCGGCTTTCTCCCATGGATGATAAATCATATGTCATCTGAGGAAGAGATGGCACCATATGCCATGGAGTATATCAGAGGTGAAAACTTGAGTTCAGAACAAACCGTCGTTGATTCTCTCAATCAATAGATACCTTCTCTTCTTCTTTAACTATTGCTTGAATAATTTGAACTTTACGACTTGGATGAATAAGCTTCAGAATTCAATGAAGTTGCAGTGGACAACTAGCAATGAGTAGTCGGTTGAAGTATAGGCGAAGAAAAGGAGATTGCTTTTTGGGTTGAATACGATCAAAGTTTTACTCCGATTTTTTACAAGTTAGCATTCGGGATCCTTAGATGTTTTTCGAAGTCGTTGACGAATGTTCGTTTAAGGGACTCAGAGTGGTAATAGAAATCGTGTTTGGAATTTTGAGTTGTCAAGTGGTTCTCGCGAAGAATTGGATTAGCTAAGTCTCGCTTTGAGTCGTTCATTGTAACTCTAACTTCCGATGTAGCTTGTATCAACAATTGGGTTATCTCATTATTTCGAAATTTGCAGAGACGATTGAAGGAAATGTTTTAGTGCTATGAGAGAATGTTGTCGGTTACACAAATTTAGGGATTTCTAATCTTATCCTTGGCAATCGAGCGCACAAGATTATTAGACGTAATTGTCTTTCGGAACTGATAAAGTGGGGATATTTAAGGGAGGGGGTTTGATTACATAAATGCGAGTGAACACTTCGACACAATCGTTGAAGTGTTGAGAGGGTACGGGAGCTTGGATATATATTCTATAATAGTCTAGCGCTTCTCACTGAATTGCTTTTCTTCTCTACAAAAGCAGACCGCTTATTCTCATAGTGAAACGTAACCGGAGAAAAATCAAAGTTCGTCTACAACCGGCTCAATAAACGAAAGGACACATTTGTATTGTCTCCTTAGGCGTTTGTGACATTTATACATTACCAAAGTTAAGTTATTTACTCACAATTGATGGAACTGATATACTTTATTTACCAATTGCGGATTTAACCAATCGGGTTACTACCTTATAGTATAAGGAAAGAGTCTAGTAAGTTAAGGTATTCAATCATATTATCTGAAAGTATCCAGATCAATTAAAGAAAGTCTCGAAAGTTTTAAAAGTATAAAGTATTACTGTATTAAGTACTCATCCGAGTAGCATCAACTCAATAGGAATATCCTAGACAGTTCAAAAGATTTAAGTTATTTTCAACAAACTATGGCAATTGAATATAGCGAAGTTAGAGTATATCTAGACAGAATTGGTCAATTATGTAATTGGTGAATAAATCATACCAGAACCTACTAACTGCTAAAAACCCAGGTATTAATAACCGATAGAGTTAGACTTTGAACTAGCTTAAACAGGATTATTTAATAGACTTGGTTGAGCTAAACATAATGTTGATATGCTAATTCTTTGGGCTATTATGCTAGAAGATTTAGAACAAGTTCCTAAACGGAGAGCCAGCAGAGTGATGAACGGAAATTCTGAAAAATTGACATTTCATCCCCCTTCTATCCTCGCAATGAATTACTACACGCCACCAAGTACACTGGCACATGGCAGTGTACTCGGCTCAAAATGCGATGCAAAAAAGATCTGTCTTCAACTCTAAAGCATCAAGTCACCATTATTTGGTACAGTGTTTACTTTGAAGCTGTCTTTTCGAATTAATAGTGTGCAGAAGCTGGCCCCAGGATTCAGCCATCCCAAATTTCTTTCCTGAACTTGCTTGTCCAGCTCCTTGCTATCACCACCCCAGCTTTCTAATTTATCTTCCACGTCCAATTACTTTCTCCTTCCACATTCCGTATCTATGAGGCCCGTTAATTCCTGTGTAGCACTCCATTACCTACTTAAACATATTGCGTACAACAGCTCGTTGACACTCCAATTCATCTTCCCAGTTCCGCTCGCTTACCACAATTTGTATCGACCATCCCTGGAATCCTTGAACCCTCCAGTTCAGCGCTTTTCCTTCTCTCCACGTCATGCGACCAAAGCTCAACAGGTGGACGTGTGGAATTGGAATGTAATTCTGCTCTAGATATCGACTCCCTCCGTGGACTCGATCTCCCAGATATGGATTTGGCTTCCGATTCGCGTCTAGCTATCCGCTTGCCATAAATGAAAAAAGAGAGAGCGAGGATGGATGCGGAGACCAAGAATGAGAACGTAGCTCCGATACCAATTCCTATCTTGGCAGACGAAGTAGGGGTATTGTTATTGTTTTGCTGAGGTACTGAAGAACTGCTTGCTTGAGTTGTGGGGGTGCTTGACTGCGTAGACTGAGCAGAAGGGATTATTTATGTGGAAATAGAGGAGCTTATTGGTAGAGGTGTGCCGTTCAAACCCGAAGAGGATTCGTCTTTTGTTATGGTGGCGACTGTTGAACTTTGCGGGGATGGTATTGAAGATATCGAACTTGTTAGAAGGGTAACGGTCGATTGAATTGGCGCGGAAGCCATGTGGAAATTTTCACTCTCGAGAATCGTTTCAGTTGGTGCATTCGGGTCTAATCCAAACAACATGTAATGGAGTACAATACCAGTGGTTGGTGTATGAGGTGCCCAAGCGAAACATCCATGCTGTTCTTCTAAAGATAACTGATAATGTATCAGCTTGTATAATATTTAGGTTTGTGATAGAAATTACCTACTGCAAAGTAATTCCCAATATGCATCACAGTCTACCCCTGGCGAGAGCTCGCATCTGGTAAGATTCAGGCTTATTGGTAGTGTAGTATCATTCCAGGTGATGACAAAAGGAACATCCGCCGTCACAGCACTAAAGTTACTCGTAAAAACAACATTCGAGACTGCGCGAACATCTTGAAGCAGAAATCCTTCAACCAAAGGTAAAGTCCTAAGCCATGCCCGCATCTTGAGCCAAAAAGGATCGGCAACGCAATTGAATGACCCAATAAATTTTGTTGAAAGAAAAGAAAGAGATATTCAGTTACAGAGAGTCGAAAAGAAATAAAGTAGGAAATACTTAATTAATTTCCGTAAGGAATGTATGCACCTTAGAAGCAAGCTCTTGCTACTTGGTGATTGGAAAAGAGGGAGCAAGAGCATGCGTTCCTTTGATAAGCTCAGAATCCATTTCGACACAAAATGAATGCCACTCTCATTTATGAAACACAATTGATCCGAGCCATGCACCCAAAAGAGTCTTTAAGGAAATTCAAGGACTCTTGACGTACAAGTAATCTCTCCCTCGCACAATCAGAACTTACTAAACGCCGGCGACAAATCCTAGCTAGGCCGCCAGCGAAGCTTCCCTTGCTTGGAAGAATCAGAATCATGGATGCGTGATACGATTTCTTGTGAGTGAAAAACATACTAATCTTGAATATTAAGAGTGGAAAAAGAGCCACTGATGTCGGCACTCGAGGGAGCACCTCGATGGAAACTGAGGAGGCTGGTTTAATGTCAAATTGCGGAGAACTTGTCTACATCTTTTGCGGGCCAATCATCGCTCTATCTACGTATCTTCCCTCTTGGGTCAACAAGTGCACGTGGAAACTTCAAGCAGTTTACGAATGGAAAACAAATAAGAAGACAAGGAAAGCCCATCGAGGAACCTATTTCTAAAGTAGACTTATCTTGTCACCAAGCATACTTAGTAAACTTGGGAATTTGAAGCACAAGAATATTCCACCTCACATGGTCCCCACCAGTTCCTACCCCCCGCGATTCGTTTTCGACGAAAAACCATATATATCCGTGGGGAGGGGGGGGGGTTATGCTCTGGAGGAAGTCAGGGCCGTGCCTTCCTTCCTCGCTGTCATCGTGACTCACAAGATTGTTGTTGAGTTCAGAGGGAAAGTGCGAGTTCTGGTCGCGTCGCGGTGGTTGGTCGAGAAGGGTCAGACATTGAGGGAGGAATGACCCTCGCCCACCTCGACCCATGACTCTCCCATGGTCTTTTCCCCACTGCAAAACTCATTTAATTTGTTCAACGATTAAAGATTTTAAAACTTTCCCTAATACAATATATTTTTCTCACACAATTAAACCCTGGCGTACTTTTCCCCTCTCTTCAATATTGGTCTGTCCTGTGGCTATCCTCTGGCTGAACAATATGTTTTGAATGCCCAAAGCATCTGAATAAAATAACTTAGGATAATGAATTGTTCCGAGTGTTAGGATCGAGAAGATTGTTCTAACTTGGTCGTATAAGTATGAAGAGAACGATGACTGGCACTCATGAGCGAATACCCCCATTGAGATGAATACGAGAATAACTCTCCGCTCTCGCTTAACGGTTTCTACCGATGGAAGTGATACTGTCCATCTCAAGCAGTTCGAGGTTAAATTCTTAACATGTATGATATTCCAGTTATCGTCGTTTTCGGCAGTCCTTCAAGACAATTGTTCAAGAAGACTCGATTATCCTAAACAGTTCGAACAATTGATTTCATTGTCAGACCCTCTCAACCCATCGCCCCCAACTAAGCAACCAGCTCCCAACCTCACTTTTCCTTTTTGCAATACTACCATTACCACTCCCACTCCCATCTCTCTTTGTCTTTTCTTTGCCATCTATTTCTGCTCTTCTTCCTCTTTCTGTATCAAACAACCCATTTCCTGTCCATCCCTCCAACTCCGCACTTCCTTTCCTTTGTAAATCATCACTAGGCGACCAAAGCTCAAAGGGCTGCAGACTTTCTATACGACAAGAGGGTGGTCTCGTAACGTCGAGTCGCAATGCTGGGGGTGGAGGCGGATCTTGGATTTTTGAGTTCTCTATCGCGACACGTTTCCCATAACGGAAGAAGAAAAATGCGAGGATGGCTGTAAATAACAAGAACGCGATAGCGGCCCCGAAGCCAATTCCTATCTTCGCGGATCGATTCAAGGTGTTTATGTTTGATGGTATTCCCTCAGAAGGCAGAGATGATGCAGTCGTACTCGCTTGATCTACAAAGTTCCCAATCAGGGTTTCCGTTATTGAAATAGAAGTTGCCCTTTTTAGGGTCGACAAAGCTTCGAAAGATGGAGCTTTTGTGATCGTGGTGATGCTATCAGGTGGAAAGCCAACCCTATTGGTGATTATTATCGACTGAGGAATAGTAATAGTCTTCTTGGTATTTGTTGATGTCTGGGTAGCGTAAATACCCGAACTCCCTTGCGACTGTATCCTGAATGGTTCGCTTTCGAAACTTTTCTCGTACTTGCTGACTTCATCTCGTTCGGTCCCTGACATTCTGTATAGAAACTTATCGGCTTCCCAGCGGGGTGTCCAAGTGACGTGACCCCCAAGTTGTCCGAAATCTACATATTCTGTTAGCAACTATGAAGAAAGAAAGGTCCTTGAGGTCACCCGAATGTAACGCACCGGTAAGCATTTGCAATGAAGGAACAAATCCGTCAGGGGCCCGGTCGTACTTGGTAAGATTTATACTTGAATAGCTATCAGCGCTTAGGCGGTCCCAAGTGATGAGAAATGGGCGGCCATCTACAACATTGCCATCGAATATGCTCGTAAAACCGACATCTGGCTGTGCTGAAGCTTTCCAAACTGGCGATACAAATGGCAAACCAAGCAAACATAGAAAACTGACCCTTCTTCGCATGGTGGAGTGAAAATAGTGGTTAGCTGCAAAATGAAGTGAGGAGAAATAAGATATAATACATAGAGAGAGCTTAAATGAAAAACAAAGATGGTCGAAAATCCCCAAGTTCTTCATGTTCGTCACAGGATGCAGATATGCATGTCGGTCAGTGGTGGGCCATCGTTGCTGGAAAAGAACCAACTGCATATGATCCTCCTACCAGGGGAGCTAGAACCAACAAATCCATCTAGCGAACGAATCAAATACCAAGAAGAAGACAACCTTCTTGTATCTGAAACAATTCGGATGCAGCAATACCACCCAAGGTTCAAAATGTAGCCTTGAAATGGAAACTTCCCACGATGTGAAGGGGCACCAAATTGGGTAGCAGCCGGGTCCCACTGCACGATTTATACAAACACACGTGACAAGCTTTCTCAAAACGTGATTGCAGGATCTGTCGAGGACCAGATTTGAAATGAAATCAAATGCATGGATCTTTGTGGGGAAATAGTATGATGAAGGGCTATGGTTTGAATCCTATAGAGAGCAAGATCCATGACGAATAGGAAATATTCCAACCACCAAACTGGGACGAAACTTCTTTAGCCACCAGAATAAGCCCCGAACGTCTGAGGCTGCGAGGGATTCAATGCAAGCGCGATGAAGCAAAGCGATAAAATGGCTTCCAGAATTTAAGAGACTCATTCAATCCACAGAATGAAGCTTCTCCAGAAGCGGGGTTTAGAAGCGTGCCGAAAGAGAAGGAAGCCAAGCTTGATATCAGGAGGTGTAAAGACAAGGCTGACTCGAATAATGGTGTTACATTCGAAGAAATTGATAGGCAGATTGGGTGCTATCCAGTCTGAATCGGGAGGTTGTTGCAGGGGAATATGTTGGAGATTTCTGGCTGTAATTTATCCCCGTTAAGCGAATGGCGCGTAAATTAAAACGTGATTCACTTTAAACTGTTATGGAGAGTTATACCCGACGACGACCTTGAAAACTGTTACACTTGAAGTACAATTTTTTGAGTAGAATCTGGCATGCGATTGTATAACTTCTTTGTTGAAAAGAACCTTAAGGAAATTGGTGCTATCACGTGAAGTGCCCAGCCCCTTCTTTTTTGCATCCATCCCAAATAATCAACAAAATTGCAAAATCTGACTGCAGTGAAAACTTCAAAAGAGCACTCTTTGTACGCCAGCCACATAACTCAATCAACAGACTCTCGCATCCGCAACTCAACCAGATATTCCCAGGGCATTGGAGCACAAGATTATTCTTCAAATCACCTACACACCCACAACAGACTCCTTTTGTCCAAGGGTATTGGTTGAAGAGACATCGTGGGTATTCCGTGCTTCGTAATAAGGTACTCCGGTCTGTACAGATGAGAGAATTAGCTAAGTTTGGCCCAAGAAATCACAAATAAAAGCAGAAGAGACTGTGTCAATATCTTTGGCACAATTTTTCTCTGAGAAGCTTTAGAAGAATCAAGAATTCGCTTCTTGATTGTTCTAAAACTCTCGAGTAATACTTTTGATCTTCCTAAGGCACTAGAGAGAGGTCTAGGAAGAAGAAATATCAGAACCCTTACCTGTTGCCTTTTCCTAACCATATTTCTGCCAATACTCCTGTCATGAAAATATTCGTAGTCTTTGAGGTCGCGGTACTCCAGATTTTCCTTTCCGGTCAGATGTTGCATCGTGGCGAGCTGCCAGTCCATCATTTCGAATGGCATTTTGTCAGCAGTCTTACTTCGACTGCTGGTTTTGTATCTGATGAGCTTGTAAAGATCTACGACGACGACGAGTCCGATGACGACGAGTACCATTATGAAGAAAACAGCCCAAACCGGGTTTTCGACCTCAGCGTGTTTCTTCACACAGCCGTAAGATTTGTCCCGTGAATTGAGTTCCTTGAAGCGTTTGTTATTGGCGTAGTAGAGTGAGTTGCCACTGGCTGCTACCATTGTCATCGCATTGAGCATGATTTCGATGTGATGGTTCGAAAATTCGATACTGGAATCGACGAGATATCCTACCATCAGGCCTTTCCATTCGTCCAGGGATGCCTGCAACTCTATAATTGGCGCATTCCATGTCCTTTTAGCACCATATATACAATGGTAGTTGGTTGCTTGGTGGGTCTGCGAAATGTTCACTCCCATCGTTGCTTTCATCTCCCAAGTGCTGGACTCGTTGTGATTTGCACTCCAGAACATGACTTCGCTAACAGTACTACCTGCAAAGGTTGTCGCAGACGCAGTTGCTTCAGTATACAAGAAATTTTGTTTATGAATAGCCGAATCGACAGCGGTTCCGTTGTTGATATCGTCTGGGGAAATGTCGATGTTGGATTCGTTCGAGCATTTCCAGTAACCAAGCACGTCAGCTTTTGAGGGACTGAATATCGTTTCTTTATTGTTGAACTTAAGGTCGACTTTGGAATAAACCCCTCGCTGCCCTTCATCTGTAAAAGACAAGGCCCTCACAGCTAGAAAACTCAGTGGCCATAAGGCCGCCGGGGCGATACTGTTTCTTGATGGTGCAGATTCTCCAAAAAATGCAACGAGACCATGATCAAAATTGCAAGTACTTTGGGAGTATTGGTCGGTGATGTAGCTGTTGACAAAATAGGTGTCCACCAAATCAAAGAGGCCGCTTATGATCATGAGAACACCAATGAACCCCCAGGCATCTTCCCAAACTTCCACAAATACTCGCCGGCCGAGTACAGAGAAAACCACGGCGTCATATGAGTTACACTAACACTCTCTTTTTTGACGATCCGGCGCTGTGCTCGTCGTTTGATCAAACGACCTCCAAGGACCACAACGAGGAGGTTACCAACAATAAATATTGTTGTAAAGATGTTGCGAAACGATGATGCTGGACGTGGTGGTTCCATAGCATCTATCCAATCCGAGAAGAGCGGCATGATGAAGGTCGGCTCAAGGGTAGTAGACAAAGAAGAAGTGTAGACGCAGAGGAGATGGCAGAGTTACTTTGTAAATCGTTCTTCGAGAAAGGCTGGGAAAGAGGGATGGGGAATGGAGGAGACCAGCTGTGCGAATTGGTTATTAAAATAGTAGGCTGCCTTAACATCTCAAGAGACGTGTAACCAAACTGTTTTCCACCACGGACTGAGGCTATGGGGTCCAAGCAAGCCGCACTTATTCCCATCCCGTGAAATACGGAACACCCCGAGAAGTACGGTGCCCAGCCTGCTTGTTTCTCGACTGCGAGAGTAAACATACATCATTCTCGAAACTATAAATAGAGCTAGTTACCTCTTCCAGCGAATTTTATACTACGGGTAGTGTTCTCAAGCAAGTTTTATGACAAAAGTCGAGGATCTCCATTCAAAAAATAATTGAGGCTGAGAAAGAAAGAAATATGCGGCTGATGAGAAAGTCTGGGAATTCAGCAGCAAATATCCAGCCCCACGTTGTGCTACCCCAATAAACGCATTATTGGAGAACCCGTAAGGCTGGAAGGAGCGAGCCCCCACGATATTCTCGCCCAGATATGCCACAATATGCACATAAATAAACCCATTCTATGTTTCGGCCATTCCGCGTATACCTACATCAATCAAGCCTTGTGATATATTTGGCTATTGCTGAGAAAATAGCCTAGAATAATCAAAACTGTTACTTGAGGTGGCTTATGAATTTAGGCACCCAATTCCTTGACTCTCCTAAGCCATCTCGAATAAAAGCCACAAGTTTCAGAGAACAGTAAGATGTGGAAGTATCGAGAGCAGAGAATCCACGACAATCGAAAGTCTCACCTCGAGGGATTTGGAAGAATCAGAAACTAGATAGCCTGTTCTCCGAATGCTTCTCGATCAACCTGTTAATAGCCATTTCCTTTCCTCTCTTCGCTTCGCTCACAGAATGCGCAGTAGGGGGAAAGCACAGCCATTAGGTAATGATAAACAAAAACAGAATAGCGAATATAAGAGATCGCGAACTTAAAAGCAAAGAAGAAGAAAAAGGCAACAGAGCGTGGTGTCGTCCAGAGTACACCCAAATAACAGAATTATAGAAGAGTTCTGCGATAACTAATTTAATCGTCAGAAGAAGGCTGAGATAATCATAACTTGTTCCCCTTAATAGGCTAGACATATTTAGGTAAGTAATTGAGATAGTTTGGTACACTATAACGTTGATAGATAGTGTTTAGGTGTACGCTGAGCGATGGCTAGCAATGGCTGAATCTTTTACAACGCAATATTTCAAAAGCAGCGTGAAAACAAACCTCCAAACTACTCTGAGAAACTCTGAATTAGCCAAGAGTAGACAGAGTAAGGTAGAGTATCACAAGCTACTCTGAGCAAACAATAGTTTTGCACCTCCAAATCGTACTATTTTCTCTCTCGCAATATTAAAATATTACACAGCAACGTTGAAATAAAAATATCTGTAAACAAGTAGGACTATTAACAAGTCTATTCGGAATAAGCCTATATTTTTTTATAGATTTTTCTGGTTGCTGTGTGATATTTTTTCGGTAGAGTCCGATAATACCCCTCACCTGACATCCGGTCCTTACCCTCCCTGAGCAACCCAAAGTTGAGTTGAGTAGAGTAGGACCTCACTACTCTACTTATCTCTGGCGTTGCCGAGGGGGAACTAGTGCTGAAGCCACTGAAAGGGAAAAAACCACGATGTGAGCGGGAACAGAACAAAGAACTAGTTTTTCAGCCTTCTTAAGTAAATATTGATCTCCTCAGCTTGAGGAAGTGTGTGCCAACGTGGTAACGGCCCAAACTTTGCACTGGGAGCATTAGATAATAAAAGCCGCCAAACAAGAAAAAAACGGTACTTCCGCATGTCAAATCGACTTCGAATCTGACAGAGGGTGATGGAAAAAGGTATATTATTAAATGCACGTAATTTCGACTTTCAACCAGCAGCGATTTCCTCCTCTGCATCTTCCCACTCCCCATTTTCGTCCATTTCCTCATTGAGTTCCATCTCTGCATCACCCTCGAGGCCCTCGCTATCCCACTCATCAACGTCCATTTCATCGTCATCTTCCTCGTCACCTTCCGCGCCCTTCGTACCCTGCTTGGCTATCCGCTTTTTCTCAACATTCTCCCTTTGAATGCGCTTTCTTACTTCCTTTTCTTGCTTTCTCTTCTCCCATACCTTGTCCATTTCCTTGATCTCTTCTTTTGTCTTATTAATGTATTCGTGCCACATGATTTTTCCAGAGCAAACGCCTTCCTCGACCTTGGTCATTCGTAATCTCATCCTAGGTCCGAGTTCGACAAGCTTAACAGCTCTCTTTTCAACTCCTGCTCCGGAATTTTTGCCCTTCCCGTCTTCTCGATCCTTTTGGCGCTTTGAAAGTAGCTTCTTTGCTCGTGTCTCGACAACTTCCACTTCAGCGTCTGTGTCAGCCTCACTGCCACTTGTCGCATCAGTCATATATCCTGCACCATCTGCGCCCCCAACCATATAATCGGCAATATCTTCCAAGTTTCCAAGATTTGGCAGACCGCCTTTCTTTCCCTTTGCCTTTTGGGAGTGTAAGAGCTTTTCAGCAGCATTCAATCTTCGCAGAGGTTTCGATAATCCGGTAACTTTGGTTGTGATCGCATAGTGTCGGAGATTGAGAACATATGAACCATCTTCTGGGTCTTCGGAAACCTCACGATTTAACAACATGACTCGGCGAATTGAGGTAAGTGGTGTGGTTTGGGGGTTGATGGGAGGGAATAGGGATTGGAAGACGGTTGTAGTGAGGGATTCGAGGTGTTTGGGTATTTTGTTCGGGGAGTCGGGATCGGATGGAGGAGATGTGAAATTGTTCATGACAAGCTGCGGCAGTTAGAAGCCATTTTTTCTGTAATATGATTGAGATACTTACCAAAGGTGCCGTAACATATTCTTTTCCGCCGCCCTTGGGATGCTTCAAAGCTTTCCGTACATCTTTGCAGAGTGAGTATTTCTCAACCTGGAAATGTAATGTCGGCCCTCGGGGTGTGATGGCAAGTCGCATATTCGTATTTCCCGCTTCTGATCGCGAAAAGAGCATAAGATGTGTAACACCCAATGGGCCCGACATGGTGAGATAATCTCTCAGCTTGTTCGCCTTCCTCTCCTTCAATCTTGATGCTGTATCTGGTTCCATCATTGAGCGCACGTCTTTCACCAACTGGCTCACACTGGGTCCAACCTCTCCAGCTCCAATGCGGATGACCATACTCTTGGGCGTCCGCGAGATGGAATTGGGGTTGTTTTGGTTTTGCGCTTTCCCAGTAGGGCCATTGCTGGCACCCAGATGGGTTTGCTTCTTGATCTTTCTTCGTGCCATTGCTGGTGTATGTTGTGAGAGTTATGAGAGTTGTGATGTTTTTTCTTGCAGTACTTGTAGCTAGTTCTACTAACTGGAGGCAGAAAAAATGGCGGGCAGTTTTTAGCACCACAGGGGCAGGGATTAGAGTCGTTTCGGAGATAAGATTCTCGATAAGCCCCCTCCGATAAAGATTTTATTTGGTGCACAGCATTTTCATTTTCTCCAGACTCTCCTTCCTCAATCTTGAACTCGACCCCAAAATGTCATCCTCCGTCAAGAGAAGAAAGGTCGACACAGATCTCCCCTCAGGATTATCCAAGAAGAAGAAACATGCCGTGAAGGAAAAGAAGCCCGCATTGCCGTCGCGCGAGGCCACTCCCGAGCCTGCGCCAGCAGTAGAGGCAGAGACTGAGGCAGAAGCAGAGGTCGAGGCTGCAGAGGAAATTACAAAGTCTTTCAAGGATCTGGTATGCTTTATTACTTCCACTTGCTCCAATTGTTCGGCAGAAGAACTAATTGTATTTCTAGGGCATCATCGATTCCTTATGCGACGCATGTACAGCCTTGGGATACAAAGCCCCAACCCCAATTCAAGCCGAATCAATACCTCTCGCTCTACAAGGTCGGGATCTGATAGGATTGGCAGAGACTGGAAGTGGAAAGACAGCTGCTTTTGCATTGCCCATACTACAGGCTCTCCTCGACAAACCGCAAGCTCTCTTCGGTCTGGTTCTGGCACCAACCCGCGAACTGGCATATCAAATCTCCCTACAATTCGAAACCCTAGGATCCTTAATTTCCGTACGATGCGCAGTCATAGTTGGAGGGATGGACATGGTCCCACAATCCATCGCATTGGGCAAGAAGCCTCATATTATTGTTGCGACACCCGGACGATTGCTGGATCATCTAGAGAATACAAAGGGATTTTCGTTGCGATCACTAAAGTACCTCGTAATGGATGAGGCCGATCGACTTCTTGATCTTGATTTCGGACCAATTCTCGACAAAATTCTTAAGGTCCTTCCCCGCGAGCGCCGAACATACCTCTTTTCCGCGACAATGAGCTCCAGGATCGAGAGTTTGCAGCGAGCGAGTTTGAAAGATCCTCTTCGAGTCAGTATCAGCAGCAATAAATATCAGACAGTCTCGACATTGATCCAGAGTTACTTATTCATTCCACATCCACACAAGGACGTATATCTGGTCCACCTTGTAAACGAATTCGCGGGGAAATCCGCCATTATTTTTACTCGGACGGTCAATGAAACCCAACGTCTTGCCATCCTTCTTAGAACACTCGGTTTTGGAGCCATTCCTCTGCATGGCCAACTTTCGCAGTCCGCTCGTTTGGGAGCTCTCAACAAATTTCGAGCGGGTTCAAGAGAAATTTTGGTTGCTACTGATGTAGCAGCACGTGGTCTCGACATTCCCTCGGTCGATGTTGTACTCAATTATGATCTACCCCCGGACAGCAAAACCTATATCCATCGAGTCGGTCGAACAGCAAGAGCAGGAAAATCCGGTCATGCTATCAGTTTAGTAACACAATACGATGTCGAAATCTGGCTCAGAATAGAAGCGGCATTGGGCGCAAAACAAAAAGAGTATGATACCGAAAAGGAAGAGGTGATGGTGTTCAAGGCACGAGTGGAAGAGGCACAACGCCATGCGAGAAACGAGATGAAGAACCTGCACGAGGATAGAGGGAACAAGGGGGCCGTACTGAAAGGTCGACGCCCAGCTAAAGGTGGCAAGCGGGGACGAGATGGAATGGATAAGGAGGAAGGCTGAGTATGAATCTATAATTAATTTGTTCGATTTGTGAATCGCAGTATACCCAAATATCACGATTTGTAAATAAAATTGGTGGAAGTAGTTCTTCATCATGTGCTTTGTCTTTCTTTGGGTGGTATTTTGCTCTCATTGAAGTTTACGGACCTGCACTGCCATTTTTTACCCATTTTCGTACAGCCCTCTCACATCGGGCTGCTGGATGAACCAGAAAGAGGCACTGTCCCTCGCTCCTTCCTCGTCTCTTCCCCGCAGATCAAGATGGGAGAGGTCCCGACAGCCGACAATCGTTCTTCCCCTCAACCCATGGCCTCGACTGGCGGACACCTACATCGGCCCTTCTCGGCCTACAGTCTGCGGCAACTTGCGCGGAGTCGTACGACATTTATCACGATTCAACGTTTTCCCAAGACTGTCTCTCTACTTGTGTAATTAAGTTTTTATGTCAATTTGTCAATTTCCATGTCAATCCATATGTCACTCTTGGTTCATCGTTCTTAGTTCATCGCTCTTGGAACTCATTTTTCATGTTATTAACAATTATTAATCTTTCAGTTGTGGGGGGTGTTCTGCTCATATGGTTTCACTTAAGTATGAGCTATTTCTCGCTTAGAAGCCACTTATAAGATGGCTTTGACTGCTTCGGACAGCATGCCTTCCTCAGTCGTAACTGGAATGTCAGAATCCCGAAGGATTTTGAACTCGAAGCCACAGCCTGGGCAGGCATTGGTTCCAGTTGCGAAGTGAGTCTCAAGACATCCAAGCGAGAAAATATCACCGCACTCACAGGGCAGTTCGTGAGGCTCATCTGCCCGATGAGGACACAACCCATCTGGGGATGAGAAGATTCCACCTTGGCGTGGCTTCTTACATACTCCACAGTTTCGCCCTCCAGCAATGAGGTAAGCTGGAACTGGTCGGAAGAGAACCTCAGGGAATCCAGGTACGTGTTCACCAATGAAAAATGTTCGCTCCCGTGGGTGAACACCTTTGACGAACTCGTCCCTAAGCATTTCTTGAGTCTCAACCTTCCAATTACAAATCTCAATGGCATTGATCTCCTTCAAGAACTCTCGGCGGCGGTTCCGGAGTGTTGGAACGTCGAACTGTTCAAGGTTACTTCCCACGGTGTATGTTGCTGTTACCTTGGCAGTAAAACCATCACAAGTGAAGGTCTCTTGAACAGTACCTCGTCCGTCTCCTTGGCAGCCTGGGCAAGACTCTTTGTACTCGAAGTACGCGCTGTGCTTGTTCTCGCGACAATAAGGGTTGGGAAATGGGAAAGTGTAGCGACAGATATGGCCGCACTGGAAATAAAAACGGGTTACCTCAAGACGACACATGATTTCTAGTTAGAGCTATGGTGAGTAATAATAGTTCTACTATGTATGTTTCTCTACGGCGGATGGCTAGAAATAATTATCTGTGGGGATTGCTTGATGGGTATTCTGGAATTAATATACACGTTCATTTATTCTGTTCGAAAGTTTGTATCTAGATGTGGCTTTTTTACTTCTTTGTTGAGTTTTGTATGTTCATGAGAGATATCACAAGTCATTGATGCTGTCAAGAAAACAAGAAGCTTTCTTTGGGGTGATACAAAGAACTTCTAGTTGGTTTTTTAGTTGAAAGTTCTCAATAATAGCATTGTCAATCTTGATTGGCCGCCAGGGGGCGATGACGGTCGGTCTGCTTCAGCTCAAGGGGCAACCGAGTACGCTGGGGAGTGGGTTGAGATCTCAATTTCTACGACTTGAGTCCTACAACAAAACTCACTTCCGTCACTTGGTTTTGCACACTTGAGGTACATCTAATACAGCATGGAATAAAAGTGTTTTGGGGTATCTGAAGTTCCTCTAAGCTCCTGGATCGCTATACTACTTTACTCCTCAGCTTTCTCGCTCCATATCTCTATCTCGGAGACTTCGAAATTTATGACCCAGTTCTCCCTCCATGAATTGGGCTCATAAGTACTTGCGATCGCATCTGCATTTGCAATTTCATGTCTAACTTCTGCATGAGTGAGGTTATCCTTCAAGCTCAACACGACGCCGGAGCCTTGACCGAATGTAACACTCTTGTCATCAACAATCCAGCCTGGCTTGCCCACAACACCTCTGTACACACCTTGAACCGGAGTCAATTGGAAAAGTGCACATCTTTCATATCCAACATGGTCGGGGATTATGTTGGTCTGGATACTCGACCCGTCAGCTTTAGGTTTTGGACTGAAAAGCCCAAAGGTACAGGGTACTCCTGTGGTCATATCTTTGCCGAATAGTGCTAGGAGAGCTTCGTCAGGAACTGCTTGCATCGTATTCACGAGGGCAGTAGATGTTGGTAGATTTGAAACGTCATAGTGATGCATCCGGGTGAAGCTTTCAAAAGCGACTGAGCCAGCGAGGAATGTGACAAGCTGACTCTGGAGTGGTAGTGCGAGAGCGACGCCCTCTGTTGCTGGAGGAACTGTGGCGGTGTCGAGGATGTGCAGAGGGCTTGGCGTCCCAAGGAATGTCTGCGAGAGCAGGCGATAGTAGGAGTCGAGAAGGTATGGCGCTACGTTCCTCATTCCGTACTCAAACATCCGCCAAGTAATGACCTGATCGTCTGGTTTCTGTAAGAAGGAGGAAACAATGGACTGAGCCGCACCATTCAATGGAGAAATGTCGATGGCAGAATCGAATTGAAGCGCCAGGAGACACCTCACGAGTGCTACGAAGCGTTGGATAGGAATTCCAAGTTCATTCAAGGAAGGGTTATTGTTCTTTGACTTTAGGCTTTTGGCAATAGATCGAAACCAATCCCGTGGGAGAGGTCCTTTTCCAGGGTCCTTTACCTCCTGTGTGGAGTAAACGACGTCCAAAAGGTCCTGGTATATTTCGTCGTCGTCGTTATCGTCTGAAGAAGCAGTCTCCACGTCTGTGACAGATGCAAGACTTTGAAAAATAAGTCTCCAACGATCAGACTCGGTACGCTCGCGTGTATCTGGACCTTCTTCTACAATGTACGCATATCGGCCAGGAATTGCCCATGCCAGGCCGCGCATGAGCTGGTTTGAGGCAAGACCATCAGGTTGATCGTCTGCTTCTGGGTATTGAGGAAACGGTAATGAGGCGAGGTATGCGATGCTATCATATATGATCTCTCCCGCCTCGACACCTTCTAAAGAGTGAGGAAGCGTGCCTCTGGTAGCCAAAAGAGAGACGAAGGCGGGTTTTGTCAGAATGGTGTTTCTAGCGAAAATCTCCTTGAAAGCTGCCTTTTCTTCTTCGCGAATAGCATGGCTGTTTTGGATGTTCAAGTCGAGACGCTCCATGATGGGCACCTTCTCCATCATGCCCTGAGCAATCCAGTCATCGATCTTTGGAGAAGAAATGTCCATGTTCGCCATGGCAATTAAGCGATCAGGTGATCAGAGGGGGGATGTGAAAAACTGAATGGTATGAACTTTGCTAGAAAGTAAGAAATTTGATTGAGATAGTTTTTGTGTGGTTGAGAGTTGTTGAGATGCTCGACCAAGTCCCAGTGTCGTCTGATATGTATGGTAGCCGAAGGTGACGTCCTGGTTCGTGCGGCTGCAATACAGCACCCGAGCAGTTATAGATATGACGGTGATGAGGGTGGCTGAGAGAGATCCTTAGGAAAGGATTCAATTTGTATCTCGTAAGAAGGAATCGTTGTTGAGGTCGCACACGTGAGATTGCACACGTGATCCAGGAGATCTTTACGTTGTGGAGATGATAGGTAATGCGGTACCTCTGACGTCGTAAAAGCTTACTTCGGTACCTAGGTACGAGACTTCATAGCCTCAGAACAGCTGCTTGGATACTATATGCTACGTGGTATAAGAAACAATACTATACGAGGGATTCCTCATTGAGCTTTCCGAAACATGCTTAGAAGACCTCATGTAAATCTTCTTCATATTTCGCACACGTGCTGATACTTTGTTTAAAAATAATATATCTAGTTCGTGAAAGATAACACTAACAAATCCTTCACTCCTTTGATCATCAAAGGAGGCATACTGAGCATAGCCTGTACTCGTAGCTGGGCAGAAACGAAAGAATCACAAGCTCTAACTCCGACATGTTTCTATAAAACCACAGCTTTTCCTGCTCTTCATAATCTTTCTCCCCATAATCTTTCTCTCCAAGCTTTCATTCTTGCTTCTCTCGACAGTCTACCTTTTTCGATACCTGCAATCATTTTCCTAGTTTCCACCTTCCAAAGTTCAAACTCAACTGAAGTCAATTCTTCTTCATTCCATCAAAATGAGATTCTCATATCTCATCACTGCCTTCTTGGCCTCCCTCACTATCGCAAGCCCCATCGCCAGTCCCGAAGCAGTTGAAAACACCAATCTCGCCATTCGCGCTGCAGATGTGAATAAGCCTGAATGGACATTAGCTACCACAGCACACCCCGACCTAAAGAAAGATGATTGGGTATGGTTTACCTTAGAATGGCACCGTGGCTCAATTGGTGATGGCGACACAGAGAGCGACAAGGAAATCTCGGATCTTAGAGACAAACTTGGTTTCGATCACATCGGAATCGTTGTCGGTCAAATCAAAGAGACTACAAGCGGCAAGGGAAAGAACTTGAAGACGACTCGGAGTTTCGATGCAGTTTTGTATCACATGATTGAGATCAAGGAGAAATCCGAGCTCAAGAACCCCAATTTCAAAGCCCCTGATCCCAGCGAGGCTAAAACTCTCGTGTTTGGCGGATTGACTACTTCGAATAAGGCAACTGCTGCTAAGAAGGCGGCCAAAGATTACTTCGATGGTACTGTTCACGACAAGTATGCGGTCAACGGAAACAACTGTAACGACTTCGTGAATGCTGTCAAGGCCAAAGTTGTCTAGGTCATGATGAAGTTATCTGGGTCTATCGTCTAGGGAGAGACCTCGCCAAATTTTTAGCATTTCTTGCGTGGTTGATTTGGGCATTGATGGAGTTGTGGTTGGGGATCGTTAGAATGATTGCTACAGGGTGTGCTAGATATTGGGTGGCTGGTTCAGTTGTTGTTGTTTTTGTTTATCTTCAATTCAAGTTCGCCTGTTTATTCTATTGCTGGTGTTATTTGTTGGGAATTACTACCCCGGAGCATGCCTGTTGTTGATTAGTAGCTTGAAAATAAACTCTACTGCTGCTTTACCCTTCGCATCTTCTTTTTTTTACGCCTAGTACTATTTCGGGTAATTCTATGGCCCCCCTTTTTGATGATTTCGGTGCAATTGTTGCTCTGACAATCTTCGGCGGAAAATTCTTCGCACCATTCTCGCCATCTAAACTCTTACTTGCACTCACAAAACCCCCTAAGACATCAAGTATCTAGTGCCAACAAGTAGGTGATTAAAAGTGATGAAAATCATGAAAAGGACAGATAATTGTGGGGTAAAATAAATACATAAAAAGAGCTTTAGTTTAGTCTGCAAATCTTGAGACCACTCAAATGATAAAATTCTCAAAGATTTGTACAAGCCTACTTCCAGATTTAGGTTTTATTCTTGTTCTGGTCCCACTCTAATGTACTAACCTCCTCCATTTTTAAGCGACCCGCCTAAGTATACTCACTCTTCTTCCTTACTACCAAGACCTCCAAAAACACCGTTATGACTCAATAATAAATAATAAATAAACTCATTCTGAACAGTACAAGTAGTATAGTTTTCAAGCAAGTTTTAAAAAGTGTAAGTTTACAAGTCATTGTCTAATTAGCCTGATTCGTTACACCTACTACGACTGCCATCCCTGGAAAGTTTGCTGCATGTTTGCTTACGGGTCTTGCATCATTGGCTTTGTTATTCTGTATCTCATAGTAAGGGGCCTCGATAGAGTTTCTCATGGTCATGACGCACTTAATATTCCTCATTGTACTCCTCCCTCACCTGAGCTTGATTTTGTACAGTGGCTGGGGCTAAAGACAGCTTTCTCCTCTTCAGAAGACACTTTTCAGAGACAACTCGTTTTTAACCTTTTAATTCAAATGTAGATCTTGGTTCTGACAAACTACAAGTATTTACACTCATGATAAAACTGTTATATCCCCTGCGAGTGAGTCTAAGAACTTAGAGCATGGATTTAGTATCAGTAAATAGTAGGTTGTATTCCCTTTTATGTATAATTGAGACTGAAAGAATAGAGAAATATGTGCGTAACATTTGGAAATGATAGCCAGGTCTCTTGTTCGGCCTTTTACTTCTCGGGTGCTCAGAGATTCGGACCTCGCTAGCATCCGAGAAGAATAAAGAGATCGAATTTCTAATTCATGAGAAACAATCTCGAATGATGAGTCAAAATTGTCCGAGTCTTTTTGGTACAATATTTCTTGAGATGGTGTACGGATACATCAGAGAGCCATCACCCGGTTTCTTACCTCGTTTACTCTCATCATTCATGTAATTTTCGAAATTGTATTACTGTTTTTCAATACAAAGGAAAATTACATTGTACCTTGATAACTTGTCTTTTTTTCTTTGAGGCTTTATAAACACTTATTGTTGATAACAAAGGCTATTGACTAATTTCATCTGTTACCCTCGCAAAACAAATCCAATTACATGTTTATATTTTGGGGAGAACTTTTAGTTCCATAGCTCCTCAACTTCAAACCCTTCAAACAATGTCAGCCAATATGAACACTAACATTCCCAAAAAGTCACAATCCCTACGAAAGCGACTGTCCACGGTAACCAAAAAGGCCTTCAACACCGCCGAACCCCAAGCCCAAGGGGCCCAAGTTGTTTTGGATCGTCAAATCTTTGTACAGCGTGGTATGTGCAGGGACGGATGTACCCTGACGATTACTCGATACACCGGCTGCTCACATGACGTTGTGACAGGAGCCCAGATGTGCCAAGAACACGCGGGTCTCCCTCAAGGACTTCCCGGAATCAACGTCAACCCAACCGTTGAACCCCAGGAAGGAGTTTGCCAACCTTGTTCTCTTCGAACAACCGAGGAGAACAAGTTGGATCTTTTCGAGAGAATCCGTGATTTGGGCAAGAAGAAGTGGGGAAAGCTGAAGACGAGAGAGGAGGAGTTATTAGATATGGGGGACAAGGCACTTGAAATGGGACAAGAAGCTTGGAATGAATACAAGGCGTCTAAAATGGCAGAAATTGCGGAGAACGCTCGAATCTCCGGTTTGTCATCGCAAGAAGCTAAGACAGAGCAGGACGCTCTTGAGGCTCAGATTGCGCATCTGACCCCTCGAGATCAGCTCAACCTAGCTGTTCGGTAAGTAATAACTTTCGGCAGTTGGTCTTTTTAGTCTTCTTCATTCTTCTTCATTCCTTTCCGTTCCATTCCATTCCTCAAGTCTTCAAGTTCAACCCCTTCCAAGTTTCTTCAAACTAACATTCTAATTGGTAAAAGTCAAGCTTTTTCCAAAACCCCCCTTACACCTTAAATCATTAATAATAAATAATATACTAAACTAACGTGTATCCCTGCATCGAGAGACGCACCCCGTGACGAGACAAACTATTGGTACTTTGAATTGAATTGATTCTAAATTTATGAATCTATTGAAAATTCCAGTATTTTTGTGTTAGTTATGTTATATAACAACTTCTGAACAGCGAAAACCCTAGCTACTTTGAAATTTACAATCACGCCGTCGCCGTTGCGCCTAATTGTAGAGGGCGTCAATTTGAAGTATAATTGAACCCCTCGACCTATAGCACCACCACGAGCTCTTTGCGCCTTTCAAACTCACATAATACTTTGATCTAGGTCTCCAAGCCTTACCATAATACTAAAAATGATTTTTTAGCATTATAGTGACCAGGGAGTGCTGTGTTATACGACGTCGCCACATGGGTTGGTACCTCCAGATTAAGCGATCAAGGATCCCTAGTAGCTTAGTAATAAAGGTGGATAGTGGTTACGGTAATTACACACAGTTAACTTACAATATTTATCTTATATAATAAAGCCTGTGGCTACTTAGCTGTGGCTGTGCATGGCAGAATGCTAAGCCTTACCGAAAAATTCCGTTTTCCCGATATACTCCGAGTTGTTATAATGGGTTGGTACTCAAGTTAAAGCTCGGCTACTTGCACTGCACACTTTGCATGTAACTCGTGACAGTTGTATAGTAAAAGTCGAAATCAGTCTGAAAACTTAACGTCTGTAGCGAGAAAATATTAGAATATGAATCACCTAGGGGTTACTAGAAGCTTAACGGCCGTAGGATAGAGGGCATGGGTTATTTAAGAAGAGCGAGACTAGCTAAGTGACAGGAGAAAAGATATTCCCAAAGTTGTTGCCTCAGGCAATTACATGCGGCTGCTCTCGTCAGCCAACTTCTACTTTAAAATGCTTATTAATTCCGGGAGCTTCTGCCTTCATTCGTACCCTGAGTGCTTTCTACAATTTGTACGTGGTTATCGTGGCTATCGGAACGTGATTTGTGCCAAGGTTGCATGATCTGGGGAAGAGGTCCGTGCGCCATCTCCACTATGAGAAATCAAGTCAACGGCTACCTGAAATATTTGCAACGAACTTGTATACGCCAGCAGCAACGAAGGTAGACCGCATTACACCAATTCAAAGGAATTGGGGAAAATCACCTCGCTAGCGGTTATATTGCATGATATTGCAGATTGATTGATTAGTTAAATTATACAAGAAAAGAGCCTGGAGGCTGCGTTCAGCCTCATCGCGTCAAAGCTAGCTTTTTGCGACCAGCGTTACCTCTAGAAGAAAAAGGTCTTTTTTGGTATAACATATATGTCCTTGCTTTGCCTTTTATCTTAGTTAACTTTGATCACTAGATGTGGAAGTCTCGCTGTTACCCGCTCCACTCCACTAATCCCGATTTCGACAGCTTCCTAGAATTGGGCTCCGCACTCTGCTATGCGTCTTCTACTATGCAGCGAGACTGGCAAATTTGCCCTCCAATCATTTAGCGACGACGATCAGATCCCTCCTTACGCTATCCTCTCGCATACATGGGGATTGGACAATGAGGAAGTTAGCTTCGAGGATATGGAAAATAACACTGGCGAGGACAAGCCTGGCTATGAGAAGATCCGGTTCTGTGGAGAACAGGCTAGCCACGATGGTTTGCGATACTTTTGGGTTGATACCTGCTGTATTGACAAGCAAAACCGTGCCGAACTCTCGCGATCTATCAACTCTATGTTTCGTTGGTACCGCAATGCGACTCGATGCTACGTTTATTTGTCGGATGTTTCTACTTCTCCCGTTGATGCCGATAATGAGTATAATTCGCAGAATCCGCAGCTATGGGAATTGGATTTCCATAAAAGCAGATGGTTTACTCGAGGCTGGACACTCCAAGAGCTCCTTGCCCCTGCTTCGGTAGAATTCTTCTCTCAGGAACGTAAGCGACTTGGCGACAAGAATTCTCTAAAGGAACAAATTTGCAAGATAACGAACATTTCTCATTCTGCGCTTCAAGGAGATCCTTTATCTTGCTTTAGTGTTGAGAAGCGATTGCGGTGGATAGAACATCGCCAGACCAAGCTGGCAGAAGATAAGGTATACTCGTTGCTAGGTATTTTCGACGTCTATATACTCCCTCTCTATGGCGAAGGAGCTGCGAGTGCTCACGCCCGGCTTATGAACAAGCTCCACAAAATGCAGAAATGTATTCAAGACTTACGCCTCACCGATCCCCGCGATGACAAGAAACGTATTGAGGATACCAAGGGTGGCTTGTTGGAGGACTCATACCACTGGATCCTGGAAAACTCTGACTTCCAACAATGGCGTAACAACCAACAAAGCCGGCTGCTATGGATCAAGGGTGATCCTGGGAAGGGCAAGACAATGTTACTATGCGGTATTACCAACGAGCTAAAGAGGTCTATACCGAAGTCAGTTCTTCTATCGTACTTCTTTTGCCAGGCCACTGACTCACGGATTAACAATGCCACAGCCGTGCTACGGGGTCTGATTTATCTGCTTGTCAAGTACCAGCCATCTCTCATCTCACATGTACGAACAAGATACGATCAAGCCGGTAAAACACTTTTCGAGGATGCAAATGCCTAGGTTGCCTTGTCCGAGATCCTTACTAGCATCCTACAAGATCCAGAGTTAGATACTACGTATTTAATCATCGATGCGCTCGACGAATGCGTAACTAACTTGCCGAAATTATTAGGCTTCATTGTCCAGACTTCAGCTATATGTCCTCAGATCAAATGGATTGTCTCTAGCCGTAACTGGCCAAGTATCGAGAAGAAACTCGACATCGCAAAGGAGAAGGTTTGGCTGTGTCTCGAGCTTAATGAAAAATCTGTCTCTACTGCTATTGCAAAATTCATTCAGGTTAAGGTGGATGGGCTAGCAACGCAGAACAAATACAGCAGCGATATACGGGACGCTGTCCAGCAGCACTTAACGCTGAATGCAAATAGTACTTTCCTTTGGGTAGCTTTGGTCTGCCAAGAGCTATCTGATCTTCCAGGATGGAAGGCCAAGCAGAAGTTAATAGCAATTCCACCTGGACTCAATGCCCTTTACCGACGGATGATAGACCAGATCGGGTATTCAGAAGACGCTGAGCTTTGCAAACATATCCTGGCTGTCGTTTCAACTGTATATCGGCCTGTTACCCTGGATGAGCTAGTAGCTTTCGTGGACATGTCTGAGGGAGTTGCTGGCGACTATGAAGCTTTATCGGAGATTATAGGGCTTTGTGGCTCTTTTCTAACCCTTCGAGAACAGACTATCTTTTTTGTTCATCAGTCGGCAAAGGACTTTTTACTTGAGAAGGCATCTAATGATATTTTTCCGGCCGGGAAAGAGGATATAAACCACGTCATCTTCTCGCGTTCGCTACAAGTTATGTCTAGTCTACTACTGCCGGATATGTATAGGCTAGGCGCTCCCGGAATCTCTATCGATCAAGTTAAGCTACCTGAACCAGATCCACTAGCCGCAGCACGTTACTCCTGTCTCTACTGGGTTAACCATCTGCTCAACTGTGATGCTGACGGGATTGCTTATGATGACCTTATAGACGACGGCTTAGTTTATAAGTTTTTACGCCAGAGCTATCTTTACTGGCTTGAAGCCCTTAGCCTATTAAGAAGCTTGTCAAGCGGTATAGTTATGATTAGGAAACTTGAAAATTGGCTTGAGGTAAGTTTTATATGTTATTTAAAATATTATTAGGAAAACCTAACTAACGTACTAAGGCCAAGACGGCTGACAGTCCTAATCTATATGCTTTTGTATATGACGCAAAGAGGTTTGCCTTATATAGCCGATCTGTTATTGAGCAGACGCCTCTTCAAGCATATTGTTCAGCCCTTGTCTTCGCCCCAGAGCAAAGTATTGTCCGAGCAACATTTGAGAAATGTATCCCGCCATTGATTCAAAGACAGCCTAAAATGCAAACACATTGGAGTGCAGTGCTACAGACGCTGGAGGGCCATACATCCTGGGTCTCCTCAGTGGCCTTCTCGCCTGACGGCAAGCAGGTGGTGTCTGGGTCTGACGACAAGACCGTCCGGCTCTGGGACGCGGCCACAGGACAGCAGGTGCTGCCCACGCTGGAGGGCCATATATCCTGGGTCTCCTCAGTGGCCTTCTCGCCTGACGGCAAGCAGGTGGTGTCTAGGCCAGAAAATCAGTTGCTACCAAATACTCTAGTTGTGTCAAATGACTGGATTATAAAGGATGGTCTAAATATTCTCTGGCTGCCTCCTGAGTATCGGACGAGGAAGGTTACTATTTGGGGTGGAATTGTCGTCCTGGCACAATCCTCGGGAAAGGTTTTATTTTTAGAATTTTCGCGAGAGTCAAGTATAGCAAGTACAAATTCTTAGTCGCGTTATATCGTTATCTTATTATATCTCTTTTTCTTTTTTTCTCTATTTCATAGAGAGTCCTAGGGGAGTCTATGCCTTTATAGTAAATTAATATTGCCTATTAGTTTCTAGTATCTTCTAAAGTTGTCAGGCTCTTTATCTTACGTAATACTATTATTTTCTTTGTAGAAACAAAGAGAACTGTGAGGAACCATAGTAGAGGCTTGGGCCAAGTCCCTCGCTAAGGCCCTTGTTAGCTACTTGACGCCACCACCGCTACATATTCTTTTCTTACTTTTTGTGTTTTCGATAGGCTATTTGTTAGATGGGCTATTTGTCAGATAGGTTATTTGTCATGGATTCCTGGAACATTCTACTATGCGGGACATCGCTATGATCTGTAAAGGCACGGTATAAGTTATGTAAGAATGTACGTCTAGGACAGTACGATGAAAGAGATTAACTACAAAGCTAGCAAGAGTTCTAAAGAAACAAAGCTATTAAATAAGTCCACAGTCTTTGGTGTTGATCACATTTGTAATCCTTATTAAGCGAGTCCACTGTCCACTGTCCGCAGTGTCCACATTTGTAAGCCTCAATCAGTGAGTCCACTGTATCCACCATCCATACCCCCATATTCATTACTTTCATAACTTCCATTACAATTCCATCACAATTTAGGCACGCCAGGAGGAACGCCTATGCCAGTACTTGGCTAGCTTTGTCTATATTATCCTATCGCTCAAGCACCCGTGTGCTGCCGCGCACCTGCCTATGGAAAGTTCGAGAAACCTGCCCTTACGCTACATATATGACCAGACTTGAGAGAAGTAGCTGAGTAAAATATAGCGAGCCCGGACTTGAATACAGTATATCGTAATTAGGCTAATACACATTACTAAGCACTAAACTCTGAAGCTAAAACATGTGGCGTTTATACCCCTCTCGCACGGCGTAACTCCCGGACAGTATTATTTTCGTCTCTGAGTATCTTCAAAACTTGGAGTTATATTCTTTCTTCATAAAACCTTTCCCTAAATGCTCCGAATTTTGAAGTCGCGATTAAGCAGGGGGGAACAGCAGAAGCGGTAATCAGTGGCGTGATTAAAAGAATTGACAACATAAACAACACTTTTCTTTTTCTTATTGTTAACTAGTCTGTTTAGGGAGAAACGGTTAAAGAATAGTGATATATTAATAATAACTTCGTAGACTTGCTAAGAAAAAAGTTAAGATTCCTAAACTATAGATTCGTCTCGTGACGGGGTGCGTCTCTTGACCCAGGGACAGACGTTACCAGTAATTCTTCATCTAATCTCAATTTACTTCTATGTTCTGACGTGCGTTTTCAAATTCCAAAGTCAAACAAAAGCTTACGAACATGTGTTTTGTGTTTTATCACTTTGACAATTTAAACAAAGCTTTTACTTGCTGAAAAACTGTTTACTTAAAAAGAGAGAGAGAGAGAGAAAGCATGGGGGATTTTATATTGCGTTCATATCTAAAAAGTCGAGTATTTTTCAACATTAAAGTATATCTAATCATAGTATATCTAGACTGAAGTTAAAAAAAACCTCCTTTCCTTCTTCCTTTTTATGATAGCCAACAAACTCCGATCATCGCTTCCAAAATTCCCAACAGGGGAGGGTCTAAGAATCAAAAGAAAACGGTGTCATAAGAATCAGCTAGAAAGAGCACTGTATCGCTATTCTTTCGCCCCGACCAAAAGCACGAATGCTTACTTATGTTGTCTTAAAGTAGGCGTCGAGGTTGCATCCTTTCCGATTTCTACAATGCCCAGCTGCAACGTCGAGAAAAATGTCTCATAAAAAGGAGCGTATAGACGTTGCTCATTGGTCACGATGCAGGAAAGCGGCAGTAAATATCTGTCACGATGTCCTGACTTTAATTGTTTTATAAGTCTGGAAATATTTAGGTTAATACGGATTGTTTCAATGCCGCTTTTATTGTTCATAGCGAGGTAGGGTCAACAGGGGGGCACTGAGGCATCATCCCGCAAAAGCAGGAGTCAATGTCCGCTGAACTTAGGTATTTATCTCGTATGGAGGCAACAAAGGTTCGCCGACGACACTTGTACAGTCGAGACGATATCTCCAATCCTGTCTGATAGCCACAGTGCCGATAACCATCAAGAAGCTGGCGAATTGAGGAAGCTGGCCAGCGAACCAATCTTCGAGGCTTTGGATTCAAGCGGTGTCTCCACGTGTACCTTTAACCTTTATCACAGAAACAGCGAGTGGAAGTCTCGAAGTTGATGTCTTTGGAGCCTTATATCTTGAGGCTGACAGGGAAGGGGAAGTTCTCCGCCAAAAAAATGCCAAGAGAACCCCTGTACAGCCCTATATCTTCAATTCCCGAGATCTCTCTATACTCCCCCCCTAAACAAAATGTAGAGTGCACAGACATTTAGTATGGCACAGCGGCCGTGCGGTTACATTTAGTTTAGGGGGGGGGGAGTACCATCGAATCAAACTTCCTCGAATTCCAATATTGTTTCGGAGTTGACGTGGCTTGCTCAGCGATACAAGGTATAATTGTCTCCATGTGTCCATAACTCTCCACATCAACGGGTGTCAATCGAAGATCCCGCGAAGCATCTGAAGGCGGGAATCTTCGATTGCAGATCTGGATGTCTTTTGTTCGAGAATTTTCCCTTCTTTTGCACCTCCTTCATATGATTGTACCTTGGTCAAGTGTTTCTCAAGACAAACGATGAGAAATGTACCATTGCTATTTGGCGTCACACCCACCTTTCTTTTTCTATTTCTACCGGGAACCGGAAAGAACATTCCAGGTTTCAGGGCCAGAAGTTTGTGGTCCGTGAAATGAGTAACCGATCTTGTCTTCCCTGTTTTCTGTCGACGAATCTCTGGGTTCTGACCTCGGGGAACCTCAAGTGGATTATATGGAGAAGAGGGGCAGCCGGCACTTTTTCCTTGCGTATTTTATAACTTCATTCGCACTTTCATAATTGAAATGCCGTCTGGCTTCTGAGAATCTGTATCTTCTGATCAAGTTTTCGTAAATCTATCCTCAAATGCATCTGTTATCGTTTCACCGTCTGCGGGATATCAAATTGGGAAGGCGATGCCAGAAAACGGATAGCCTCACATGTCGAGTTCGACCAAAAGAAAGCCGAAATCAGGGTGATCCCCGAATATATCTGGACGTTGATATTAGCGATTAGGTTTTTATTTTTCCGGCGGACGCGTCCCCCGGTTTCTCGCCACGATGGGTTAGAGGACGCGTATCGTCGCGCGTATAGTGTTTTCGTGGGGCTGTGCGTGGAAGCTGGATATCAGGTCGCTTAACACAGATTTGGGTGGGAGATACTAATAGTCGCATGAAGTTCGGGTGGTTTTCTCTTGAATTTCTGCATACTCTTCTTTTTCGTGTACTATTCGGTGTGTGGTGATAATTGATACTCGTTTTGCTTTCTGCTTTTTTATATACCGGTGCAGTGCATCTTTTGAGATCTTGTCAATATGGTTGTGCTTACTGCGAGTGGAGTCATTGTGTGTTGATATCCATCGCAATCCAGAGGATTTGTACTAACAACAATTCTAGGCCATAAAATGGGTTTTGATAGCCATGACTTTTACCTTCATAGGTCTTCGCTTGGTAGTGCGAGTCATCTACAAACAACTTCATCTCTGGGTTTCTGATATCTGGCTGGTTTGTGGGGGGTTTTCCGCCATGGGAATGGTTATATGTGATACCCTCAATCAGCAAATGAAAACATCAACAGCCAGTAATTCAGCTATTGCTCTCGGGAAGTTGAGTTGATCGGTTCCCCTTAGGTTCAAATCAAGGCTAATATTAGCGACCAACAGATCAGGCTAGCAACCAACTACTTTTTCGATTTTGGAATGTACTTCGGGAAATTCAGTATTCTGGCCTTTTACTTCACCTTGATACCAAATACACTTCCCAAATTACGAATAGCTTTGTACTGCGTCACCGGATTGACTATCTGTTGTTCTATGACATCTTTTTTTGTTGATACCTTTTGGTGCGGACCTAATGTTGCAATTTTGTGGCAAAGTGATCCCACTTGTTCGGCATTTACTTCTATGCAACTAGTTTCAATCAACTGGTCAATGAACTTTGTTACCGAAGTATTGAGTATGCTCTATGGACCTCACATAAGGAATTTCTCAGCTAACAAATACAGTCTTCATAATCCCATTCTTCATCCTCCCAATACTCGGCAAAAACAGACATAAAACCCAGAATGGCCGCCAAAAACGCAAAACTCAAATCATAGGACTCACTTGCGTGTTCGGCCTAGGAATCGTTACCCTCGTTGTAAGCATTGCCCGCTTCGCCAACATGGTAATCAGCCAAGATTCATCCTCAAACTCAACGCCCCATCGACCAATGACCCCCACTCCATCTCCTCAATCCGTTCAACGAAGAGCGCCCGCCGCAGCCTCAGCAAAAGACATCTTAGCAACAGCCGAATACGCAACAGCCCTAACGATCGTCTCGCTCACTGCTCTCCGTCCCCTCCTCCGCGCGATACTTCGACGCACATCCTCTTCCTTCTCGAGCAACAAATCTACTGGAAAGTCCGGGAATTTAGGAGGAGGGAGTACATATAACATGCGAACCTCGCGTGCAATCACGAATGCATATCGGAACCAGGGTGAACGAATACCGGACTCTGCTAGCGAGGGACATGGGAGGACGTTGATAAGTTATGGGGGTATAACGAAGACTGTGCAGTTTGGGTCTGTTAGTGAGAAGGCTTCTGGCAAACGGATGGAGAGGGGGCCTGTCGCCGAGATTGTTTGAGAGGGAAATGCTATGCTTGTTTAAGTGGGCATTTTTTGGCAGAATCGAAATAGAGTTCATGTTGGTACCCTATTATTAAGGAAATACTATGATTTGTACAGTCAGTTGCGATTTAAGCTTTAAATGGGTGGTTTGGTTTAGTTCTACTTATTATATATTAGCCGTGTATAAGAATAGTAAAAAGTTTAAAAAAATTCTTCTACTCGTCCTTAGAACTACTAGAATAGCTCTTAGAGTATGTAGAGTCCTTAGAATCGTCGTCGGTGTTGCTAAATAACTCTCTATTCTTTACGTATATCTCTAGCCACTTCTTATATGTTTCCAGTCCTTCCTGCCTAGCCTCCTCTTTATACTTCGTAGCTAGTCTCCTCCCCTCCTTATCTATTGCCTCCTTCTATTCTTGTCTAGCTCTCTCCCTTTCTTTTCTTTCCCCCTCCTTCTCCTTCTCTCTTCTTCGCCTTCTCTTTATCCTTTTCTTATAGTCCCTAGTATACTATCTAATCTATTACTCCCTTATAAGACCTGCTTAGTTAAGAATATCTTAAAAGATAAAGTAGATATACTCTTTACTATGTCTAATATCCTTTATAATATCTTATAGATTAGGAGTACTTAGGCTATTATTAATTGCTTTATAAATAGCCTTTTTTTCTTTGTATATGATTCGAGGGGCTATAGCTTAGAGGGGAGACTTCGAGAGGTAGGTAGAGAGCTGTAGCTGTTTTAGGTATAGAGTTGTAGCTGCTATAGATGTGGTTGACTTTTTTTGTTATTCTTATGTACGGATATTTTATATAATAAGTAGAACTAAACCAAACCACCCATTTAAAGCTTAAATCGCAACTGACTATATGACAGGCAACTTTGCACAGCTCTTTTATAAGTCTGAGGTTGTCCCTTAAATTCCCAATACGATTGCAAACTTCGAGGAGAAGAGTCTTATTCAACAGACAGAAGCATCAATGGAGATGCAGCAAACATTGTCGAATGAAAGACAAACCGCCTCTGGTTTATCTAAAAGAAGGGAGATCACTCTGTGAACGCCCCCTTTCTTATTACTTGAGTAGAACTCGTACAATCACGATTATTGTTCTAGAGAATTTTGTAGAATCGAGAATCGAGAATACTCATTCTTCGAGCCTTCTTGAACAATACTTTAAATTCTTCCAGACTGTTTCACACAATCACAAGTCAAGTAGGTGTTCGCGGATCCATGCCTAATTCTCTTACCTGGTCTATCGATACAAGACACTGACTATACAGAAAAGTGGTAACCCCATGAAGCAGCTCGTACTCCTCTCTTCGTCCGCGAACTCTACATATCTGTCCCTATCTGGTATACTGGATCAATTTTACACAGTTTTAAACAGAGTGTTCACAGAGGCATAATTAAGCGATTTCTTCGAATATCTTTAGAGAATAGTGATTAATATTGTTTATAATATCCAGACTACACTTCTATAGCTCTAAGAGCCTCGATAACCATAGTTACTCGCTTAGCTTTGCTCAAATTTCTGTGTTCATCTGTGGGAGTCCGAGCCGCTAAAAATTCAAGCTCCACAATCCAAGCAACTTTCCACAGGTCCTCATCCTGTCCTTGTTCATTTAGAACTTCTTTAAGCTCCTCGATCGCTTGCCGATATTGAAAACGAGAAAACCAATACTGGTCGGGACCAGGCGCTACCTCTTTACCCAATGGAGTCAAAGCCGTTGTCATTAGGGGGCCAGGGTTTACTTCCACCACAATACCAAGGTCAATACTTCCTTCAACACATCCCGCCAATGTTGAAAGAACAAGCGGAAACACCTCAAGCTCGAAGCAGCTGCTCCCCAAGAAACCGGGTTCCATTGTTGCAGCCAACATCGTCAGCGTTGCCAGAATATATTGCGATCTTGCAGCAACATGATATCCAAGTGCAGCGAGAGCAAGCCCATGATCCCTAAGACGTCGAGCTTCCATGAATGATTCTTTGCTGCTTAATCGAGGAAGGTTTGAAGCCTTCAAAAATTCCGCTCGTTGGTTATCGTCTAGGCCTTGGATATGGAATTCTCGTTCACTTTTATGACATCGAATGCCTTTCAGTCCATTCATCATCTGACTTGTTCGTATACGAGAGGGTTTGTAGTACCTGCTTTCTGTATTGAAATCCAAGGATATTCTGGAATCTATATCAGAAGGAGCTCTGCTGAAGCTGTGGTTGAATGCAAGATCGGATGAAGCGGCGTTGAGAACCCCTACTAAGAGAAAAAGATGACGCGAAGTCATTAGGAAAAATTCTGATTCATCGTTCTGGTCCAAGGCCTTCCAATTTTGTCGGCAGGTGTCTCGGTAAATATCAATTCGCATGGCAGCATCTCGAGTATGCTTGGTCAATCTCATCGTGGGAATGACCGTCATGATCCAAGCTGTGAGATAACTTGTCTCTAAGAATGGCTCAGTATTAGTATGAATACCCAGGGATATAAGAGTATTCTCTCTGTGAAAACACTCCACCGCCTCCGCTGACAGTTGGTGCTTCAGCTCGAAAAGACTGAAAAGAGCTAGTGGTTTCCAATCCATCTGACTGGGGCTAGTCCAAGACTCGTCGTCAATCTTTCGAAAGGAGGTGTTGTTGTCGATAGAGAAAGCTTGCTGTAGGATTTTCTCTCGGATCTCCTTGGGGAGCGACATTAAAGTGGTAGGCATCTTGAGAGGTAGTAGTTGGACAAAGTTTTTGATGTTGTAAACCTTGAGTGGTGTTGTAATTGCTGTTAGGTAAGTACTGAGAAACAAAATTAGTTTAGGGAGGAGGAATAGACTTATAAACTAGTTTTGGAATGGTAATTTACTCACTAGGAGTATTCTATGAATAATCTTGGAATGGCCATTGGTTCTCTCTGAATCATAGCACCACGACAAAGTCAGTCACCAACAAGATCATGGGGCTGTGGTACTCATGGGTGGCTTGGTTGCTTCAACTTGCTTGTCCTTGTGGTACAATGCTTCTTGTAAGTCAACATAGAAACTCTTGTTGTGAAGAGTAGAATCAAGGGTACTCATTCACTTCAAGTGTCCATTTTAAGTTGTAACACGAAAATTGAGAATAAAGTAATGGGGATGCACTTACACTGAAAACCCATCAGGGGAAGCGCACCTCGCTTAATCGACAGCCCTCAGACACTCCCAATAAAGGGTTGGTTATTATACCTATGTAAATCGAAGAGTTGGATATCGTTTCTATGTTCATCAATATATACATCTGATTTTACACCCAACCAACCAAAGCCTACCAAAGCCTGGCCAAACACCATTCTACTTGGAAACTCTCCCCTCTTTAATACTATCCACAAACCCCATATTCCTCCTTCTCTCAATCTCAATAGCTCTCCTCCTCTGCTGCCTCAACTGAATGAGCTGCGAGCACCCTATTCCCGCCGCATAACCCCCCAAATGCGAAACATGATCAATCGTCCCAGACCTAGTTCTCAATTCCTTTCTTAAGGCGATGGCTTCAAGAAATACCACGAAACCGAGCAAAGACAATGCTGATATGGATGGCCAACCTTCCGGCGGGAATCCAAAGAAATCAACCTTGTTGCTGGCGTTGAGTGTGAGATAGGTGGCTACAAGTCCACAAATAGCCCCTGATGCACCGAGAGATAAACGTGCCATATTCTTGCAAAGTACCGAGACGGTCAATGAAGCGAAGGTACCAAAGACACCAGAGCTGACATAGACAGCTAGGAAGTTGGCCCGACCAATCTCATCGTGGAGTCGGGTTCCGATGAACCAGAGTAGAGCCATGTTGACCGCGTAATGGGTGAAACTGGTATGCGAGAAAATGTTTCCTATGCTACTTAGAGCATATGGGTAGGCGGTGACGCTATAAAAGTACTTGTTCATGAACCTCCATGCTGGGGGTATTCTCCAAGCGATTAACACTGCTGTATTGATGACAATAATTCCTGCTATCGTTGCAGCTGAAGGAGGAGTATCGGGCCACAATCTTGCCGAATTTTTGGGAGGTGTATAGACCAGAACGAATGTAATACTGGCGGCTATTGTTGCTAAAACGACCAGCGCAGAAGGGAATAGTCGTTGGAAACTAGTCATTACAGGTGGCTCCATGGTATCTATGGTTTTTGCTCGCGCCACCCAGTGCTTGTATTTATCGCCCCCTTGATAGGTTTCCATCGTTACTTTTGGCGTCATGGTTTCCAACGATGTACTGGTACTTTGTGGTATCTCCACCGGCTCGTTTAACCTCGCTACCTCTTTCTCCTTCTCCTCTTGTTCTTTCCTCGCTGCTTCTCTGGCCTGGTCAGCTTTAACCATCTTCTTCACTTGACTCAACACTCCATTCCCATAAGGTCCATCTTCCGGTGTGGCCTTATTGGGTTCCCATTTATCGCTTTTGGGGCTAGTGTCACCGACTTCCTCCCCCATGGCCGCAAGCTCCTCCTCTGCTCTTAACCCGGCATTCACAACCTCGTTGACTGGAACTGTCTTCCTCAGCCATTCAAGTCCAGTTTCTGTATGGCGCTTTGGGACACCGGGTACTGTAGTAATAGAATTGGGATCTTCGAGCGTTCCTGCCACCCGACATCCGTGTAATAGCTTCAAGAGTCGGTTCGCTGATGTAGTGTCTACCCGTTTTCCAAATATCTCTGCCACTTCATCTTTCGTTAAGGGAGTGGCTCGAAATGGTAGGCCGACCTTCGGGTTGTAGTCTTTTGGCAATTCGTTGAATTCCGTAAGTATGCGCTTCGAGGTATACGACCTAGTCGCAGTTTGGCGTCCGAAGTTTGGATTCGACTTTGTCCTCTGAGCTTCCCTACTCCATTGGCACAATCCACCGCTACTTGTCCCCTTCAAAGCTCGTGAACATGAATTCGAAATTGATCGAGTCTGGCGCTGTGCGAGCCTCGCGGCAAGGCTATCGATTTTGTAGCATGTTTGGAGAATGGGTCGACTATTTAGACATAGTGATCGTGAGGCTGGCGACCAGAGATTGATGGTCATAGCTGCCCCAATTATCATAAGAAATTGTACATAGAAGGCAAAGAGACCCTTCGTTCTCGAAGCTTTGAAGAAGAAAAAGGAATCGTGTATTGTCGCAAGCTCCAAATTGTATAGCCCAGAGCTTTCCCTGCACAGACCCCAGATTTTTTGATGCCCCACCAAAGCGCGTCACCCTCACAGCCTGGAGCTTTTGACACCAAAAGCTATCGCCTCTCACTTCAACAAACAAACAAGAACATACCTGAACCAAATCCAAATTCCCAACTCAATCACAAAACCCCTCTACAAAAGCCAAAAATGTCCTCAGAAACCACCCCCATAAACCCCGCCCGCTTCGCCGAAGCCCTTAAAGACCTCCCCCTCGAAACCCTCCACTTCAAAGGCGCCGAAATCCGCAACAGCATAGCACATCTTGACTACTCCAACGAACAACTGAAACCCTTCGCCGACGGCACCGAGCCCTCTGCAAACGGTGTCCCCGACCAAGATTGCCTCGATGCCATAAAGGAAAACGAGATTGTCATTGCGCGCATGCAGGAAAGGATACAGTTATTGAAAGCAGAGGTTGAGGGACGGGGAAGTAGTTGGTTGGAGTTTAGTACTGTGGAGGAGTTGACGGAAAGTACAAATAAGGAGGGAGAGGAGAGATTGGTTAATGGGACTGGGGAGGGACATGTAGAGGGCGAGGGCCAGGAGAGGAGTTCTGGGAGTAACCCTTGGGCGGATGGGACTTTTCAGACGGGACGGATTGTTAATGGGGAGATGCAAGTTGATGGGAATCAAACAAATAATGGCCCAGCAAATGGGACGAGTGCGGGTGGAAGAGTGGATGATGAGGCTTTGAGAAGAGCAATGGAGGAGAGAATGAGAGCACTGGCTACGGACGATGATGAGGGCATGCATCTATGAGGTAAGAAATCAGTGGTCAACAATTATGAATGGATGAACCAAAAAAGTAAAATTATTTGATACCCGGAAACTTTGGCGCAAAATTCAATAGAGCATGAGAGCGATGAGAATCTAAGGATATTGGGGAACATTGGAGAATTGCTGTGCACAAAACACCCAAATGGCAAAAATCACCCAAGCTCATGAGAATTCGAAAATGAGTTTGAATAATTCTTTTATTTTAGACACCGGCCAGCACCACCAACACCTTTAATATGAGTATGAGAGAGAAGTCGCCTAGCGTAATTCAACATTGTTCAGGGTATCAAATTACCTATGTACCAAGCAGGAAGTACACACATCCAACCCCCTTTCCACTCTACAGTTTCGTCAACAAAAGAGATGATCCCTTATTACCAATCTCCTTCTCCTTCACGACCTTCACTTTCTTCCCCTTGCTGCTCGCTGTAGCTTGTTCTGCCTCGAAAGCTTCTCTCTTGGACTTTTGCTCCACAGTCTCTTCCTTGGCAGCCTTTTCTAGCTTCTTCTTGTTGGCTTTGAGGGTTTTGCGTACCTCATCAGCATGTGAGAAACTAGGAGATTCGATGAGAGCTAATGGGACGAAGGAACTTGAGCCTGTAGCCCAATCAACAATGTGGTCTTTGATGCTTGGGTAGAGAATGTTGGCGAAGTCGAGGGCTGGAACAACGGGAACGACGTTTTTGGTCTTAGGGTCAAAACGGCCTCCTGCCACAAGTGACTTGAGCATTTTGCCTCCAGAGGGAGTGTTGGCGATGTGAGCAACGAATGAAGGAGCTTCTTCTGTTGGCTCCGCTCCCTCCATTGGTTCGTCAACTACTGGAGGTGCAACCCATGTTGGATCTCCTTGAGCTGTCTCGGCAATTGCCTGTAGAGCTGCAGATTTGTCGCCCTCAGCTCCGAATATAGCCTCAGTGATGAGTTGGGTTCCAAAAGAAGTTGCTACCAAATCGCCTGCTGCTGCTTCGATTGCCTTTAGAATGTAAGGAGAAAGAGCTTTTGCAAGTTCTGCTCTCCTGATTTCTGGATCTTTTTTGCTGGTGGTTTGTCGAACAGTGTCAATCTCGGTCAAGATCTCGAGATCGACCGACAGACTAGGGGGGAAGAGGGCTTTTGATCTTCCTTGGAAGAGATACCGTAAAGTCGTACGGGCATTCAAATCGTTGGCGAAGAAAACAATATTCTCCACTTGCTTCTGTGAATCTTTAGATAACAATTCTGGGAATATTGACTTGGCAGTCAAAACAGTATCGTCGATAACTTCATAGGCCGTAAGTATGATAATGTGCCCGTTGGCATCCCCAGCCATCAGCTGCAGGGTATCCTTGTATGTTTTGAGAACCTGCTTTCGGTCTTTCGCTGTTCCATAAGCCAACACCAGACACACTACTCTTGATCCAGACCTTGTAAAGGCCAAATTCTTCAACAAATCACCCTCTTCGTCTCCTTTGATTAATTCGACAAAGTCCGTGATCTCTTCGGTTCCGCCTTTGGCATTGAGGAAATATTGTAACATGGCATCGTGAAGAAGGGTAAATCCAGTGAGCTTCTTCTGAATTAGGTGATTGATCAACTCAAGTAACGATCGCATAATAGGAGCACGCTTTCCAGCATCCGTAGTCAAAATTTCGGCAAGATCTGAAGGAACCTTTTGGGTTGGGTCGTTTTGGAAAAGTGCAAATTCGGCTCCATACCACTCTCGTAGAATAATTGCCTTTTGTTGTTTTGTGGCAACACCTCGATAAATATCATCCAAAATCCAGGAAGCTTCAGGGTGCTTGATAAGTCTTCGTACATGACCGTAAAACTCGGGAACAATGGTATCCCTAATCTCCTCGTCTCCTTGAATCAACAATTTTCCAATCAAGAATTTAGCGTATTTACTCTCGGCCAATTGACGATATGTTCCTGCGAGTTCCTTGGCGATCATTCTCTTCTGTTCTGGGTTGGCGTATTTGATAGCGGTCTGGACAACTCTGACACTGTCATGCTTCAACACAAATTCCTTGATTCGGCCTGTGATAATTTCGAAAAGTTCGCTGACCAGGGCTTTTCTTTCTTCTTTTGGTACGTGGGATTTTCGGCGTAATCGCTCCCATAATTTCTTCGTTCGGGTTAGGTCATCTGCCATTGGCTTTGCAGCTTTTCGCTCTTTCACAAGCTGTTTTTGCTTCGCATGTGCCTCCTTCGACGATTGACCTATAACACATTAGAAATAGTTCAATTGAGGTTTGAAAAAAGCTGCTTACTGTTGGTAATGACTGCCTTGGCTCTATCTGGGTGAAGACCTTCTGCAGGTAGAATTTCTTCATCCTCCATCTCTACATCCCCATCCTCGTCTGCCAAAGGAGCACCACCAGAGTCCGAGTCCTCAGAATCAGATTCGCTTTCGACCTTGGCTTTCTTGGAAGGTTTGGTCTGAGAGATCATAATTGGCTTCGACTTCTCCTTCTTCGAGGCCTTTCCAGCTTCCCCATCAGCCTTTTCAGTCTTTACTTTCTTGCTGCCCCTGTCCTTCACCGAGCTGTCTTTCACGGGACCGTCTTTCCTCTTGGATCCAGCTCCGACCTTCACGGACTTGGTGGTAGTGGCGGACGGCATTGTTGTTGAATTGAGAGGTTTGGTGTCCAGAGTGCAAATAGGTAGCTAGATCTCTTTGAACTTTTTCCGCCGATAAGAAATTTCAATCGGCGCTAACGGCGACCGGGATGTTTATCGACCTGACCCCACGATCAATGCGATAATTGCACTGCACTCAGAACACCACTGCGAATTTATTACATCATGGGGAGAGAAGAGCAGTCCGAAGAACGGGAAGTTCTCGATAGTATCTTCCCAGAAGAAATACAAGGTAAGAGTGCAGCACTCCTTCACTATAGCGTTTGCGCCAAAACACTACCCCTCCAAACTTACCCGCAAATCTACTTACACATTTCCAGACATATCGGAGAACGAATTTCGAATATCGATCCTCCTGGACATCACAAACGACGAAGGCGACGAATCCGAACCTCCAACTCTCATCCTCCAAGTGAAATACCCCGAAAACTACCCCGAAGAAGCCCCCATACTCGACATCCTCGCCCCTCCAAATGCGGCCTCCCATCCCTTCTTCAGCGTCAACTCAGACCGGGAAGCACTGTTAGATGGATTAACAGAAACGGTGGAAGAGAATATGGGGATGGCTATGATATTTACGCTATATTCAACACTGAAGGATAATGCCGAACAGATGATTGCCGAACGCCAACAGATGGCAAGGAACGAACATGAACGAAAGGTTTTGGCGATAGAGGCGGAGGAGAATAAAAAATTCCATGGGACGCCGGTTACGATTGAAACTTTTGGACCGTGGAGAGATCAATTTATGAAGGAGATGGAGGAAGAGAAACAGAAGGAGGACGAAGCCGAAGAGGCTGCTGAGAAGAAGAGGAATAGAGGAAAGGAAACTGTGGTCCAGTTGACTGGGAGACAGCTTTGGGAACGTGGTCTTGCTGGAAAGGTGGAAGAGGAAGATGATGAGGATGATTCTACACCCGCCGCAGGATTGGAAAAGCTTAAGGTTTGAGCTTTTTGGGTGCTGAGGAAATATCTGAAAACTGCAACACGGCATAAAAGTCTGGCAAGACAAGGAGTTGCATTACTGGCGTCGTGCATTGAAGGCAAGGAAGGGCTACCTTTTGTGGATATGTAAAGACAGAAGGGAAGAGGCACAAGGGTGTTTACATAGCGCTGATACCCGGCTTTTCAGAAAGGGGCTCTATGCGTAGAAACCCTTTCGAGAGCACACAGCTTACTTTGGAGGATTTTTGGATTTTTGGGAAGCAATGTCGCCAAAGCTAGGTATTATACTTTTTGCAAACAACCAGAAAGACTATGCTCCTCCCATTTCCTGATCACTACCTTCGTCGTCCTCCCAATCATCTCCATCTTCTTCTTCCTCAACATTGGTGGCACCACCACCAAGTTCTGCGTTCAAGGCAGCGAGAAGCTCTTTGGCATGCTCTCCTAATCTCTCATCCTCGTAGTCCTGCTGATCGAAAAGTCGTAGACTGTGATTAAGCCATTGCCGACTGGAGATCCAAGATATCTTCCAACTTTCTCCATCCTCGTTCTCAACTTTTACCTCGCCATTCTTCTGCTTCTCGCCCATAATATAAAGACCCCATCCACCCAAATACCAAACCTCAACACTACTATCATCTTCACCCACCAGTCGTTCCAAGACCTCGATGGCCTCCCCATCCATATCCGCCTCCATCAATAACCTCGCCAAACTAACCCTCGTAGGAAAATCCGGGACCTGAGAATTTTCCGGCGGCAAATCCTTCCATAAATCCAGACTCCTCCTCAACGCCGCCTGCGCATCCGCGAGTCTCGACTGCGATATCCTAACATTCGCCAAAGTCTGCCACGGCTCCGCAAACTCAGGAGTAACCATCGTCGCCTCCGTAACAAGTGCCTCACATTTCTGCTCTGCATCCTCCTCCCACGAAAGATCCGTCATGTAAACCTCCACAACGCCACAAAGCGCAACGGCCAATTTCCTCCTCTTCTCCTCTAGTAATGCTTCCCCGTCTGCATCCAACTTCCTCCTTTCTTGTAGAGCCTGAATCTGTATCCTCAAAGCCCCAGCTCCCTTCTCAAACCAGCCTACACTGTCATTCCCCCCCTCCTCACTTAATTGCGCTAACCAAAGGAATTTCTCCGCTCCCCCACCTAATTCCTCCCCTACAGTTCCATCTTGATCAATAGCAACAGCTCTCAAAAAGTACTCTCGCGCAGCATCGATTTCCCCCAATTCAACATGTATCTCCCCCAACAAATTAAGCGCCGGCAACGATAACGTCGAATCCCCCTCAAAAGTCTCCAACGCCTGTTTCGCAATCTCAGCCGACCCGAGGATATCGCCTTGTTGAAGTGTAGCAGTTGCTTGCGCGAGAAGAACTTCAGGTGAGAGGGTTGGTTGTGAGGGTTTTGAGGGTCCGCCGGATACGCGGTGTAGGGCAGATTTGGAGCGCTTCTTTGATTTCTTGTCGTTGGGTTTTGTTTTCGCCATTTTGGTGAAAGGGTGAGTGGGTAGAGGGTTTGCGAAGGGAGTTGCGAGTTCTTGGGTTGAAATTCCTACAAAAATTATTTGCGAAGACTGCGATAGGGCCCGTGCGACCGATAAGACCCCGCCATCTGCTATGACGGTGGGTTGCTCTTTCCTTTTAGAATTCCCGGGGCATTGGAATTGGATGAGCAAAGTTTGGATGAACAAATTCAAGGAGGGCCTTTAGTTTTCTCGTCAAGAAAGTTACAACTTCGTTTGCTCAAGTCCTGCACAGAATGTACTCGGGTTTGAGCAGATGTCAAAGTGGTTACCCGCACTTGCTTGCCGCCCGAGAATGTTCAACTCGTATTTACATTATTATTACTATGTACTATATAGCATGATTATGGTCTCCCAAACACGCGGGGTAAGAAGAGGTAGCGATCGGACAGTACCAAAAGTACAAATACAGTGCCAAATGCCAAATTTCCAACGACCAGAAAATTCATCTCTAAATCATCCCTCCGTAACCTTTATATCCTTCGAAATCGAACCCGCAGTCCCTGGTCTCGGCATATTCCCCAGCTCCTCCCCCGTTCCACTCTGCCCCCTCTTCCTCCCCCCAATATGAAATCTCGAAGCGGTAGGACTCTGCGAATCCGAGTCCCCAAACTTCGAGAAGAACCCTTTCTTTTTCAGCTGTTTATTCTGATCGTCATTTAATCCTACATCTTCGAATCCCTCTTCCGCAGTTGGTGGTTGTCGCTCGAATCTGCGTTGTGGTAATCGGGGTATTCTTACTGAGTCGAGACTTTGTCTTCCGAGGTTATTTGGTTGGACGACGGGGGATCTTGCGGAGATGTCCTGGTGAGAGATTAGATGAGAGTTTTTTGGGGGGTGGTCTTGGGGTTTGGGACTTACGAATGATCTTCTGTATGAGTCGAAGGATTCTCGGGAGATGGGAAAGTGCTCGATTTCTGTTTGACTGCTGTTTGCTGAATTTCCCGAGGGGTTGGAACGTCGCGGCCAGAAGCTCTTTTTCTCCGGAGGTGACGGCTAGAAGAAATGTCAGTGTTGCTCTTTATTTGAAGCGCCAGTAAGTCGCAATCTAGCCGCTCAAGAAGTTCTGCTTGTAATATTGCGCGGGGAAGTTCAAGAAACCAAACTCTTGGTTTCCCGACCATTCTCCACACAATAAAATAAAGCCCTGCTCCATTCGTTGAATCTCAAGTCCAGCTTGGATTGTCAAACAGTAGTGTCTGAAGAATTACTACTTACTGGTAAATATTCCCCACTATCATTTACAACTATTTTCGCAATCAGCCCATCAACTCAATCTCTCCCCTCCAACTGGATGCCCTACCACTCATTTTATACTCGACAGGTTCCTGGCTCTGCTTGCTAGTTATGCTCTGTGTAGACGTTGATCTATAAGATCCCATAGTATCCACCTTTTCAAAGGCCGGTCGTGTGCCATTCTGCGATAGTGGTCTTACACCCTCCTCCGGCGCTGCTAGTCCCGCCTGCACCTCATTGCGCCTCGCAAAGGGATTTCGAAGGATAGGCATGGTAAAATAGGAGTACTAAAATATCGTTTTTTATGTCGAGGAAGGGTATTTGAGTGAGTAGGAGATTTGTTTTGAAAAAGTCGGATTCGTTGCGGTGTATTCAGTGAAGATGGAAATGCCCACTCGCGAATAAGGGTCTCCTTGCGTCTCTTTCGTTCGGGCCACCCGCAATAGCCGGAGACCGAACCAATTGCAGATCGGGAAGAAATGTCTAGTTTGGGCTTGACAGTTAGACGTCTTGGCAGCTTCGTAGAGAAGGACAATTTTTTTTCAATTTGCTCGTGCTCCCGCTGTCACTTTTTCAATTGTACGAAGTAAATAGTAAACATGTAAACAATCCTAGCTTCCTCTAAATTTGATAATGGAAGCTTGGGCATATTTCACGATCAAGTGGGGACCATTTCCAACAAGTGAGATTTTGGGTTCGTTTCAAATTTCGCATCCTCAAAGTAATGACGACATGGTACAAGTAGCAGGGCTCATCGCAGGGCAGGACCCCCCTTTCGCGATTGGAAGCGGGGTCCATTCACGATACGATACGAGTTATGGATTTTAAGGGAAAAGAAGAAAATAACATCGCCAAAAAAGACTATAGAGTAAGCTTGCTTCTCCATCCGACCTACGCATCGAGTTACTTGAGGAATACAAAGTACATGGTACTTTCTTCCCACTTGGAAAAACTGGTCAGGAGATATGCCGCAGACCCTGTGGAGTTGCATCCCGCCATAATCTCAAGGAGAAAGTTTTTCAGACCTCGTTTTCGGGCTAGGATTTTGCATAGGGAGAACTTGAGAACAAGCGCTTCTCATTGAGGGTAAAACGGAAAGGGATGGAGCTCTACTCGGGTACTTGTACAGCTCGAGGAGACGAAAAGTGAACAGAAATCCCGGACTTTGTTCAGTCTGACTGCATTTACGATTACGTCTACAAAACTTGTAGCGTTCTTTCCGACGAGGTAAAAACAACTGGGCGTTCGCAACTCGGACTCCAAGTCGTAAAATGCAAGCGCAAAAAATCATCAAGCTGGAAAAAGACCCGACTGGATGGGACGGATGAAAACTTCGGGCTTCTTGTTTAACTAAGCGCAAAGCCTCAACCGAAGATTTTAGGTGGGGTGATGACTGGAAGATCTCTTCCTCTGAGTCTTGTTGAAACAACTTCTGGGATCTGGGATGGTTCGCTTGAATGGATTTCTTGGTGGGGAGAGATTTGTCCATTCGCAGGCCGTCCGGAGATCTTCGAGGCTCATATAAAATGCCCAAAGACCCGAAATTGGAGGTCCTCTGTACTCCAGCTCGAGTGCCATCCGTATCACTGTGGGAGCATTGGCATATGCCTCAGTGTGGGGAAAGCATTGGCAAACCAGGTTGGCAGGAAAAATGGAAGTTTTTCTTTTCGTACGGACGGTACGGTAGCTTTGTTCGTATGGGTTGACGGCAAGTCCAAAGCACAGAGCTATTTTCGGCAGCGTTTGGGGGCGTTTTGACGGGCCGCCACGCTACAACCCCTGGCCCAGGCGAACGTTTCTTTTGATGTCGTAAAACTTGAAATTGCCATAATGCGACATTTTCCTTTGTTGAGGACGTGGATTTTGGCAGGTTTCCTCTTGAATGAAATATAATCTAGCTAAATTGTTCTTACGCCATGTGGCTTGTAGCACCTCAAATTAGGCGTTAGTCGATTGACTTTCCGGTTAATTCAAGTCATTCTCGTGAGCTGTTGCATGGCGGGTCCTAGAAGACAGGGCAGGGCAGGCTTTGATGGATACGAAGAAGTGTAGTCAGTGCCTTTCCGACAGCTGGGACCAAGTCAGTGATTGACACTGCAAAGCAAGGATAAGGATCGCCGTGTGTTTCCATCATTCGATGGTTGGATGGTGGTCGATGGGGATGGGCCATCAGACCCCATTTAGACGCAGATGCAAGCAGATGTTGGCACCCCGTCCTATACCAGGTAACTTTATAAGGATCAGGATTCGCCCACCTGCCCTGCGTTCGTTCTGGTGACAGTCCAGCCCAGCGTCATTGCCGCTTCGACTCTCTCGTACAGTACACAGGCTGTATCCGTATCACCACCATTCGACCTCTTCTCTACGGAGGTAGAACCGTGTCCAGTTACACTTTATTCACTCGTTGTCGTCGACCGTTGACTGTCTTGATCCTTCTCTCGATTGCGCCTTCCTCTAATACCTGGTCAGCCTTGTTGCGGTGCAGTGCAGTGCGGTGTAGTGCAGTTGGAAGTATATTCTTGGAACTTCGCCTCGAGCTCGACGTTTGGGGTAGACAGCTGTGCCATCCTCTGCCGCCTTCCGAGTGAATCGAGACAGCGCTCTCTTACCGCTGCTCTTCAGTCACAGTCACTCGCTTTTCTCTTTGTTACCAACAAGCTATTGATTGCATCACCCGCGACGCAATTTGATATCGAAAACTTCGTCGCAAACTTTTCCATAAAATTTCCCACAAATTTTACCACCGGTGTCACGACCACCGATCAAACGACATCCGGCGCAGCAAACATACCTACTTTATCGACTTTGTTGCGTTCCATTACTGGGGCTGCTTCACCTTCCAAAGCAGGGGTCTTCGTCCCAACTATCACGAGGCTTAACGGAGGCTTGCGACTTCCCAATTTGGCCATCAGGTTATTCGCTTTATTCACATCCTTAAGCATAAAATCAGGTCACAGCTTCTCTCACCACTTGTTCAACAACCTTCCAACTCAAGTATCCTACTTGTTGAAGCTGTACCAAACACCATTTTACCATCCAGCAATTCAATATGGGTGGAGCATTTTTCTTGTCCTGGGAGCTATGGGAGAAGATGACTTTCGTAAGTGTTCACCTTTGGTTTTACACTTGTATGCATCTCTAACTGGTGCAGGTCTTGGGCGCTGCCATCGTTGCTGTATTCCTCATCGGATATGCCAAGTTGTGCTGGAGAAATAGGATTGTCCACAAGCAAGAGCTGGTTGACGAAGAGAAGAGAACGAGGATCCAACAGTTGAGGAGCAGTGGGCAACTTGTCGAATCACACAAGCACGATGTTCCCTTCGGTGTTCGCGCGATCCAGAGTGGTATTCAAGTCGACGGTATCTGGATATCCAACACAAGTACACCAATCCCTAGTCAACTCAACCTTGCCCAGATGCAAAGCGCAACTACATCCGATGCAAGCACCAGTCCTCGAAACTCTCAACTTACTTCCCAGAAGGTGGCCAAGGCAGCTTCGTCCAGAAGAAGTCGATCCCCACTTCAAAGCGAATCCCCACTCGATAGATATGCGGAGGAGACGGCCTACGATCAGAGTCCTGGTGCTCGCCAATCATACAAGCCTAGAAAATCTTCTCACCTTCGTTATGGCAGCTATGGAGAAACTCGATACAATGACGACGCACTTGCGCAGTTGGAAGGGAAGGCTGTTTCACCAGAGAAGAAAGTTCATGTTCATCGACCAAGAGGTTCTCGACAGTTGGATTTGGAGGCCGATGCATCAGCTGCTGATAATGAACACTCCTCTGGAACCTCATCCGACTCAGATGCCACTCTTTCTGGTAACCTGCGAATTCCTAGTGACCGACAAAACCGTTATTCCCCGAATCGCAACAACAGAGGCCCCGGAGAAAGCGTTCCGCTGGTGAACATGCCTTCTGGAAGACCTGTTTTGGACACCTTTCAGTTCCAAAGTTCAAGATCAGAATACTCTCAAGTCCCACTGAACGATACGCCATACAGCGAGATTTCGGATCCATTTTTGACGCCACGGGGCAATGAAGCCGATGCCAATCCTCTCGAATATAGAATGTCTGGTGGTATGACGAGCGAGTATCAACCTTTGCCCGCCAATGCACCTGCACCATTTGTTCCAGGCCAACTCCACGAAAACAAGAATGTGCGCAAAGTCAATTCGGGATTTGAAGTTCTGCCTGCAGGTACATTTGGTGCCTCCACAACAGCAGGTAGTAGCTCCCACAACAACGGTCGATACGATCCCTACGAGGAAGAGTCCGGCGAACGACGAGGAAAGCTTCAAAAGAAGCCACGCACGTCTATGACTGGAAAGCGTGCAAGCATGGATCGACCTTGATTTACCGAGTCGAAGTCGGAAGAATGAGCCGAAGAGGCGGGCGCGACTCGTCATATTAACCCAGGCCTTTTGGAACCGTCGAGTTCGAATTCTTTCCACAGTATTTGGGGTGACACTATGGATATAGATTCTGGGAAGTTATTTTGCTGGTATGGAATGGAACATAAAAAGGGGCGTTTTTTTGATTGAAAGGGGACCAACAATACTGGGCGGGATGCTTTGACGGCTATGAATGGGATACGTCTTACATGATATCATGACTTGGTGGTGGGGGCTGGCTATGGCCTGGAAATAATGAGCATTTTAACGGTTTTTCTCTCTTGGAAAATGAGATAATATGCTGCTTAGGAGACTTCGACTCATTCTTTGTATCAAATTGGCTGGCGGGCGGTTTTTTTTTATAGAGGAAAAGTTAGTATAAACATAATATGAATGTTTCCATGTTACTTTGGCTGTGGGTGACTTATGGATGTGAATTTTGAGTAAATAGTTTTCAATTGGGAAAGAGCTTCGGAGGCGAAGACCAGCCTGGAAGTATTTTCATTTTTTACTGCCACTTTTAGTGCTCATTACGAGGTGAGGCTACTTATCTAGTTTTTCTTTTAGCAACGGATTTAGACAGAAGTGCAAACTAAGGTTGCCGAGGTTAGGAGATTGGTCATGTGAACTCGCACCATGACTTCTTCTTCAAAGACGCGACACGACGCGCCGTGCCACTTTCCAATCCATCACAACATTCCCCTTCTCCCAGCGAATACTTGATTCAACCCACCTACTCCCTGTCCAATATATTAACAAGTGAAAGCATTCAAAATGACCGAGGAAGTCGAAGCCTCGCAATCTGGGGGTGATGAAGTCGGTGTGGGCGGTCCAGGTGCACCAACGCCACTCGCAGCTCTCATTGTATGATTCCAACCCGCGCGACCTTGAACTCAACGGCCTACTAACACTCCGATAGGGTGTCGCAGGTCTTACGAAGCGCGATATACAACTGATAGTCGATGGCGGTTTCAATACGGTCGAGTCTGTGGCGTATACTTCGCACAGAGTTCTGGAACAAATCAAAGGCATTTCCGAACAGAAGGCAACCAAGATCTTGACAGAGGGTGAGTACATTGGGAACCATCAGCTCGGCATTTCTAATTGCATACAGCCTCGAAACTCGTTCCTTTGGGATTTACCACAGCCACCGAAATGCACCAGCGCAGAAGCGAATTGATATCCATTACGACTGGATCGAAGCAGTTGGATACATTATTAGCTGGAGGTATTGAGACTGGTTCCGTAACCGAGATCTTTGGAGAGTTTCGAACTGGAAAGAGTCAGATTTGCCATACCTTGGCTGTTACCTGCCAATTGCCATTCGATATGGGAGGAGGAGAAGGGAAATGCCTTTACATCGACACAGAGGGAACCTTTCGACCAGTCCGCCTGCTTGCGGTGGCAAATCGATATGGTCTTTCCGGAGAAGAAGTCCTCGATAACGTTGCATACGCTCGTGCTTACAACTCCGATCATCAACTTCAACTACTAAATCAGGCAGCCTCCATGATGTGCGAAACTCGGTTCTCTCTCTTAATTGTCGATAGTGCTACATCGCTCTATCGAACGGACTTCGTTGGACGAGGAGAACTCTCTTCTAGACAAACTCATCTGGCGAAATTCCTCAGAACTCTTCAACGTCTAGCTGATGAGTTTGGAATTGCAGTCGTCATCACCAATCAAGTTGTCGCTCAAGTTGACGGAGGCCCAAGTGCCATGTTCAACCCAGATCCAAAGAAACCTATCGGAGGAAATATTATCGCACATGCCAGTACTACCAGATTAAGTCTCAAGAAAGGTCGTGGAGAGACTAGAATCTGCAAGATTTACGATAGTCCCTGTCTTCCGGAGAGTGATTGTCTATTTGCAATCAACGAGGATGGTATTGGTGACCCAAGCCCTAAGGATTTGGAGAAGGATTAGAGCTTTGCGATTCAAGAGCGATCTTATAACAGGGGATATTGAGAGATAATTACGAGTTGCACGAAGTTCTTTTCATTTGTTTGTCTGCATGGTTCATGGTCATGGCGTGGAAGGGGATGGTGCTTTGGTTTGGCTTTCGTCTGAATGCCCGTACATTCAAGACATCATTATTTATGGGTACATTTTTGCCAATAGGAAGAGTTAGACAAGATAATCCATATGCGTGCTTTGATATGATTCAACCCCTCTTTTATTTCAACTGGAAGTCAATTGTTGACTAAGTAAACTAATTGCCTATGTGCCAGTGTGAAGTTATGCTTTGAGCTTGATAAGTGACTGCTGAAATACAGGGTAGGCTCTGGGTGGGTGAAACTCGGCTTTCTTAAAGAGCTTCAAAAGTTGCCGCGCGACCAAACGCGTGCATGCTGTTGACTTGCGACTCAACGAAGAAGCTTCTCCACACCACCAATAACGATAATTAATGGAGACAGGATGGACCAACGCCTCATATCCACCTACAAGGAGACACGATTAGATTTGGAGTCCTCTACGCAAGGCTCAACGGTTGCGATCCGCCTTCCCCCCCACGGCACATCAGTATGGCCAAACAGAACCCAAAAACGAGCGCATATCGTCGAAATACCCGTCGCAGAAGATGAGGATCTCTTCAAGCAACGACATCTTGCTACGGCTGCCTCGGTCTATCATCGATCATACCATGCCTTCCCTAAGAGCTTTCTCTGGAGGGTGCTTGAGAACGGAAAGGTCCTATCCATACGAGTAGTCGACTTCTCAAAGCCAGCGACGGGGGAGGAATCACACATTACGCTACGATTACATCTGCCCAGTCCGGCGCTGCCATCGTGTATTGCGCTGTCGGATTCGGAGGAGCATGATGCACTTAGTGTGTTTATCTTGACGGAATCGAATCACCTTTACACCCTCACTTTACGACCCGATTTCTTTCGCAAACCAGCAAGCACAGAGGGGAACGTTGCGGATTGGGCAAAATCATATTTGTGTACAGCATTCAGTTTCAAGCACCCACATCGACTGGTAGCTCTGACGGCAGATGAATTGCTGATTTCGCTGATTGATGGAGGACTACTAAAACTAAATCGCAAGCAGAAAGGAGAGGGTATGAAGGGAGATGGTATGTTTGGGATATTTAGTTACTGTGGAAATATGCTAATTCTATTTTAGGTTCGGAATGGAAGGAGGTTTTCTACAATGAGGGCGGATGGAGCCACAGCTTCAGAAGTTTGATTCCTTTCCATGGAAGCAACACTGTCCACTATGGCAAACACAACATGGAACTGTCAGCAGTCACCGCGATAGCTTCTCCAGTCAACAATATCGATGGAATGCCGTACGCTTTTACGATTTCTCTCAACCACCAACTTCGGATATGGAACTTGATCACAGGAAAGATCGCTTATATGGGAGACCTGCTGAATGAGGAACTGGACCCAAAAGAGACGGTAAAGAAGGTTATCGACCCGTCACTCTCGCAGCTGATCAAGGTTTTCAGCGACGATGAACGCGCCTTGTGCGTCACCTACTCGCCTCTAGATAATGGAGAATTCAAGTTCTGGATGGTCACACCAAAAGAGGATTCAGAAGACGGCTCACTCCAAGTTGTGGATATTTTCCCAAAAAATCAATTGGTACCTCGATGTCCAACTAGCGCTGTGTGGACTTTGGCGGATTTCTCTGTAGTACTTGATCAAGCCAAACCCAACCAATATTCCCTGTGGACTTTATGGAAGAACAACTTGACCTACCGCGTTCAGAAGTTGGATTTCAGAAAAGGTGGTGCCGCAGACGGGAGTAGGATTAAAAATCTTCAAAAAGCATGGAGAGATGACTGGAGGGGAATGACCACCGAGATACTCGATGAGACTCCGAAGCCATTGATTTTCTCGGGCGACTCCATGGACATTACAGATAAGTGGGTGGAGTTCTTGCTTAGTCCTGGAAGATATACAACCGCTACCATTGAAACTGGGCTTGCGATTTTCGAAAACAACAATTCTGGGATTGCTGCACGGAGATCTGGAAGCCTACCAGAGAGAATGTGTTCTGTTGTCGCTTCAAACAACACTCTTGGCCGTGCAGCTAATGGCAGCATGGATTATGAGTCCCTACGACAAACGACTGGAGAACAGTGGAATCGCTTCTATCGACTGATCTGTGAATTGGACAAGCAGCGCGGTGAGGCACAGTCTCTGGTTCTAGATCCTATTGGAAATCTCCCATGGGTCATTCTGGCTGATGGTATCACTGCCGTTCGAAAGTGCAGCAATTTAGAAAGGATTTGGCACAACCAAGAGATTAAGAAAATTCCGGCCAATCTGGTGAAAGTGGCTGCTCCCATTTTGGTTGCTGCTGAATTCCGAAACTCTTTATCGTCGTCTCTCTTGCATAGTTGCAAATCCACGTTACTCAGTGAGATGTTCGAGGAACCCTCACTTACAGGGCCTTCGAGAATGCGAGCTTTCTACGACAAATGCGACTTCCCCAACCAGATCGCAGATGAAGATTACAACCAAGTCGTGGATGATCTGAAAATTTATGGCAGTACGTTTAAAGATATCACGCCAGAGGTATACGAAGCCATGGTTTCACTCATGATTGGCGAGGAAGCTTCGGAAAAGTCATCAAAGCAAGCAGTTGGCGAATTTGGGCGAAAGCTGATCATCCGAGGAACCCAAGAAACCATAGAACTACATCGCAATATAATCATCGACCAAATAATACTCCTGGTTCTGATCGAGGCTGAAGTCAATCACACTGAAAGTGGCAACAAGTTTGAGACTGCTACCGTTTTCCTCAAATTTCTGGATATGCTGAAGAAACTGGAACTACTCGACTGGTTGGTCACGACTCAAATTTCTCTACCCTCCGAAACAGGCAATTCGGCTGCGTCTGCTGAAGATAGATCCAAGAAACCAGAAGCCCTTAGGATGGAGACGGTACCAGTGATGGATGCAATCATGCGTCATATTTTTGACCTGGAACCGAGCGAAGATGTTGAGATGACGATCGCTTTGACAAAATTTATTCAACAAATTTGTAGTCCCGACAGTTCCTACGAAACGGTACCATCTCTCATCCAGTGCTACTTACTACACCAAAACCGACCCGATCTTGCTATGGAACTCAGCCGATTCTCCGACCAAGATCCCTTTTCGACGTATATTCAAGGAAGAGCATGTCTGGCCTCGAACGATCCTCAAGCAGCTGCTGTGCTTTTCAAGAGGGCTGCATTTGGCATATGTAAGTTTTCGTAATGGGCGTGATAGGGTTTATACTGATTTTCTAATAGCACATTCTCAAACATACTTCTCGAGCGCAGGCTACTTGGATGATATCGAGCGGAAAGACCTAAATTCAGGCCTTCCCCATTACTACTCTCATATTGTCGCCAAATATGAAAAGGAAAAGATGTACTCTTACGTGATTGATTTCGCAAGATTATCTCTTCAATTCCTCAAAAACGGAAGCGAGGATTATGAAGACAAGAGATTGCGCACTGAGATGCAAAGTCGCCTCTTTACCGCTGCTTTGAAGACATCTCGTTACGAGTTGGCTCACTCAGCACTCGCTCTCTTCACAAATCACCCTCTACAAATTGCCTCTCTCCACGAGCTAGTCTCCAAAATGTGCGAAAACTCTTACGCAACCGAACTCACCGAGCTACCACTAGTTGGCTTGCACGATGAAGTAGACGACTACCTCGCAAGTAAATGTCACAAAATCGTCGATGTCACAGTCGGAGTCCCATACCACAAGATCCTCTACGCCTGGCGAATCAGACGAAATGACTTCAGAGGAGCCGCCGCAATCTCACTTGAACGTCTACAGAGATTACAAGAATCCGGCGAAGGTGATAGGACACTCGCGCAGGACGACCTTGAGACCCCTGTTACGAAGCAATTCAAGGCCTTGATCAATGCTCTGAGTTGCGTGGACCCAAAACAAGCCTGGATTTTGTACGAGGAGCCTCAGAAGAGAACAAACGGATCTAGAATTGGAGGCGAGGTGAAGAGGAAAGCGGTTACGCTGGATGAGATTCGGAGAGAGTATCAGGCCGAACTAGATCGGATTGCGGCGATTGATAATAATCAGTTCGCGTTTGAGGGTGGGGATGAGATGGATATCTTATAATTGGCGAAGGATCACAATTCGAAGGGAAATAAATCATGTAAGCAAGCAGGTTTGGGAAGGGGCGTTAGTAAAATTTCCGGAGTTCTTGTAAAAGTAAGAAATGTGAGAACATGAGGAAGGGAAGGCTTCTTGAATCTTGATATCCATAAAAAATTGATTTTTAATTTCTCTTGCATTGGATCGCTTGCTTTAGAGGGCTTTCACCTGATATGGTGGTTGTGAGTCTATGGTACAATTCGATAAATGATATGATGCTTGCTTGCTCTGTCTGGGTCATTACTTTCTTTCTCCTCAAGTCCTTAAGCTTGTGGTATTTGCGTTCGCTCTGGGGGAACGGTTCCTGTGATTTGGGTTTGTTGGCCGGCTGCTGCGGCGATTTCTGGAGCTTGACGGTACAGGACAATTTCTGATTGTTTGAAATATCTTCGTGCGTCTAATGATTTGGTTAGTCTCGTTTGGGGGGGGGGGGGGGGGGGATGATAATGCTTACCTTCATCAATGAGCACTAAGCTCAAGTAATATCTTGTGGAGTACTTCTTGTTTACTTCACGGAAAGTTGGGGTTAAATCGAACCCGCCAAGGAACAATCTAATTGGAATGGTCTCTCCTCTTGAAGGCGATCCGTCCATAATCTAGGAGTATGTTAGTAATAATTCAGAAAAGTCCGGTAACATGTCATGGGGAAAACCAACCTCAAATCGTACAAGGGTCTCACTCTCATTGTACTGATTAGGAGCCGCACCCGTAGTCTCCCGCCTCAAAATAGACAGCTCCATATGCTTAATCTTCAACCTTACCAGGAGGAAGTATATACGTCCCACAATGACGTCCTTCAGATGGTATTTGGATTTCGAGTACTCGAACTCGATGTGTAGACAATCCTCAATACCAACATCCATCTTGATGGAACTATTCATCTCGGGTGGTATCCGGTACGAGTAGACCCAGATATCCTTCTCTCTAATCACATCCGCCATTCTCCGGGACACGGTGACGCGGACAAAGTATCGGAGACGTACGTTGATGCCGCTGTAGGATTCATATTGCTTCTCGATGTTCTTGAAGTTGAAATCGAAGGTTTGGGGGTGTTGGAGGTCGCCGGGAGCTGCTAGTTCTTGGCCGAGAGAGAGGAATTCGTAGTGGTTTCCTCGGTCGAAAAACATCTCTGAGTAGCTGATTAGCTTCATGTTGTTTGCTTCGCCCCTCTTCGGGGTGTGGTTTGCGCCCCGACGTACCAATTGTGCCAATGAATTGGACTTTGATTCCTGTGTGTTCTAATCGCTTCCCATCTTTCGGTCGTATGGTAACTGCTCCCTTTACGGACTCTCCGTCTTTGTAGAGTGGTGCTTTCTCGCGACGACCCTTCTCTGTCTTCATATCTACCATCTGTCGGTCATCTCCATCGTCCAGTACAATGTCGATATCAACCGGGGTGGAGAAGAAGTACGACATCTTTCCCTATTACCTATTACCGTTCGTTATGGATTCCCGTATCGCGGCGCAGGTGAAGGTGGTGATGTCGGAGCTCCCAGGTAGGTGGGCGTTCGTAGCTACACCTTGAAGCGAGGTCGCGGCAACGAGGCTGGAGCCTTTCAGGGTGGTGGAGCTCGGGCCCTATCACCGACTCCTAAATTTATATTTGTCGCTCCATTGACTTCCCCAGACTCCGCACTCTGCACAAAAACAAGTTAAACTACGCAGTCAACCTCATCCCAAAATTGTCGCGCGCCCTCTCTTTCCTTGCCGCGCATAGTTGGCCTCAAAGCCCCGCGCCATGTCTCTCCAAGGCTATGTAAACAGTGAGTTTTACCCCCCTCCTTCCCTCCCAAACCTACCCCTCCATCATCCTCGAATCGTTGGCAAAGCTTACAACCCCTTTCTGACAGTTTCTGGATAGAGAAAGTATTGGTTCTGACCAGCGACTCGAGAACTTTGGTCGGAAACCTGTTATCTTGCGATCAGATGACGAATTTGGTATGTCCTTTTCCCCTCCTCTCTCCGCAGCTCCAGTCCCTTTATATATGATACGGGTTGATACTAATTTGGGATGCGAAAATAGGTCCTCTCAGAAACAACAGAACGTATAATCCGACCCCCAGAAGATCCCGAGCCCTCGAGCGAAATCCCACACGGTCTCTACCTGATTCGAGGGGATAATGTGGTGGTGGTGGGATTAGTGGATTCCGAGTTGGATGAGAGCATTAATTGGGGCGAGGTACGGGGGGCTGTTATTGGAGGGGTGAAGCATTCGTGATCTTGACGGTGGTTATGAATGGGAGTGATATTATGGAAAAGGGAAGCAAAGGGAGGAAGAAAAATGTTGGATCCGATGTGATTGATGAAGGGATGGATGGATGAATATCAAGAATGGCTGAGGATAGGGCCTGGGATGTTGCATGTATGGCGTTTTAGGGCGGAAAGTAAATGACAATTTGATACCTCTTTATTTTTGGGCTACCTTTTTTGGGTGAGGTTGGTATTTTTGATTTTATTTATTGTTGATTATAGCACGTAACCTTTTGTTCCCGACAAATATATAGTTGGTTATAAGATGTCATATTGATTGCACACTCAGTGTCATGGCAAAATACGAAAAAGGAGAATATAGGAGGAAGCTTGACACTAAACACTGAAATGAAAACAATGAAACTTCTTTCACTTCCATGGCTTTCCTGATTTCCACTTGTGTTGCTCTTGCTTTTTAGAGTGTTTAAATAGAGAAACGAAGTTCAAAGCTGAAGTGAGAAGAGAGATTGTAAACTTTACATTGCGATTCAAATCGAGGATGGCGAGTAAGCCAAACTTAAAATTTTGGGGCCAGAATTCTACTGACGAGTAAGCCATCAAGTAAGCCACGAGTAAGCCAGGAGTAAGCCAGGAATAAGCTATCAAAAAGCGAGCAAGTCAAGCACTACATTTGGGGGCGACTCAAATAAATGAGGAGTTGAAGAATGCTTAGGAACCAAAAGGTAATTTGTTGATTTCTTCAGCAGCAAAGGCTGATCCCCCACTCAAGGCTATAGAAATTCATGACCGTGATCATTCCTCACGATGAGTTTTTCTCGGAAGGGAAGCAGAGTAGAGCTGGTGAGTTGCTGGAAATCTGGGGAGTGATTTCCTTTTTTTAATAAAAAAAAGTTCCAGTTCTCAGAAGTCATCTTGTTAAATGTATATTCTCATGTTATGTATACCATATGCTACTTTCTAGGACACTGCCGTTCATGTTAAAGAACCGATAGCCAACTTTAACGATAGTTATAACTCTACCCACGTTGAAACACTTCTTTCAAATGGAAACACATATCTCCCCACTCAACCGAAAACCCGGTCCAAAAGATATGGTCCAAATTCATCTTCTCCAGGACTCCCAACAATTCTGTTCACTCTGTTGCCTCTGCTGGCAGTAAGCCAGCTTCCATTATCTCCAACGGGGTCACCATGAGTTTCCTCGCCAACACTCAAACTTTCCATGGGATTGGTGATATCCACAGCCCCTGGGCTCTTGACTTGTGTTTCCACACCTTCCTTCTTGCGGTTACGGCGATCGATAACATGCATTCCTCTTGTCCATTGACCAGAAGTCTCGACACGGATATCTTCTGGAGACTTGGGGGACAACAACCAAGAAGGAGCTGAGCGAGAAATCATATACCACACGCACAATGGGTCGTGCATCTCCAAACCGGGGTTTGCTTGCTTTCTGGTGAGGGACTCGATTTTTTCGTAGGTCTTGAGGACGAAGACAGAAGTCCACTCAGCCAGAGGACTTCCAGCAGCAATCAGAGGATCCAGTTTTGTTTTGAAATGCGACCTATGGAGGAGATGAGGAGATGTGATATCGAGTGGGAAAAGCGTAAGATTCAGAGTTCTTGAGAGTCCTTTTGGATAAGCTGGTAGGGTGGTTTTGTTTGCCGGTACTGGAGGCATTGTCGAGGATGGCGTTGGAGATGTCAATGCAAAAACACGAGCAGTGGCGACAGCATCAGCGTATGTGTTGAACTCGGCAACAGGAGTAATGTTCCCCTCGACATCGATTGCTCCTCCCATAACCACAACTTCCTTCACTTTCAAAAACGTTTCTGGGTCTTCAGCAGCTGCGAGTGCCAAGTTGGTGAGAGGCCCGATGGCAACGATTGTGATGGTGTCTTTGGGATTCTCCCTGAGAAGACGTAGGATTTCCTTGTGTGCAGGAAGTTGAGATGCCCGGAAAGCCTTTGATGGAGAGGCTAATTCGTGAGCTTCTGCAATTTCCTCTGCAGTTGCTCCTGGCTTAGGAGGCTCAAACAAGGTTTTCCAACTGTCCGCTGGAGACAGGTGAGGGTGCTGTTTTCTGGTTAGCAGGGTACCTCAATCTTAGTGGATGATAGCAGGATGGTCCAAACAATTCAAGAATAGAAATGCCCAAAAACATAGTGGAATGGGAAAGGAGCGAAAATGGTATCCAGATAGAGTTGACAGACCCCTGCCATAACCTCACAATAAAGATGGCTCAGTTCATCAGAGCGAAGATATTACAAACAAAATGCTCGCTAGATTATTATGGGGAAATATCCAGGACTAGCAGAGGTATTTAAGCCCATCTTTTCAGAAAATAGTTGATGAGAAAAGAATTTGGTGTCGTGATTCGTAGGAGACCTTGCAGAACTTACAGAAGTGGAGACACCAGCAAGACCATCGATTCCGTCTAGAATGAATTGTTAGCGGATTTCAATAGAAACAGGCAGGAGCAGGCTCTTACGAAAATAATCGGCCATGAGCATCTCGTCTTCCAGAGGATGGTCAGCACCAACAGCAACCAAAGGTTTTGAGCTCGACATGGTCCCAAATCCCTCGGCTTGCCCTCGAGCTCTTCGCCACTCCATCTCTTTCTCGATAATGTGGAATAAGGCGACGACATTTCGTAAACAACTGGAAAGGTTAGCGAGAGCTCGTTAAAACTTCATAGTAGGATAACACCTTTGAGCCTCAACGTTTCCGTAAGTGACCGAAATGAGGAGAAGCTCAATCTCGTCGGGGTTTGCGGCTAATGCTAACAACAGAGCGAGAACATCGTCGACCCCTATTAGAAGTTAGATAGGCAAATGGTCGTTGCTTCAAGTTCTAGAAAATATCATACCTGGATCTGTATCGATAATGATACGGTTACGAGGAGCAGCCATGGCCTGCAATCTTTTGAGGGGAAAGTTCCAAGTTTAGAGGAGAGTTCCTTGTATTGCACAGAGATATAGCTAGACAGGGGTATATTCTATTAAGCACTTTTGCCTGTTCTTTTATCAGCAATGAGAGAGAGTCGTGGTTGTCAGTGAGGGAAAGCCGACAATATTGCTAATGCAGCAATTTACATGCATTTCTGGAAAGACCCCTCTTCATCCCACCTTTTTGATGGGCGGGGATTTCCGAGTCCCTGTTGAGCTACGGGGATCACTCCTTCCCCTTTCAGGTAGATCTGACATGGAAAGCGGCATGCTTTATCTAGCTTTCTGTGGCTACCTAAGAACCTTGAAGGTTACCAAAATCACCGAATGTGTGTCCCAAAATTCAAGGAGAAGAAGAATATAATTCCTGGATTTAACTAGGTAGGAGAGCAATTCAGCTGAAAGTCAGTTTTTAATAATAGCCTGGTTCTGATTCAAAGGGTAGTTTGTATGGCAAGTAATCTGAATAGGCACATGTGATTGTTTAGTGCCGCTTTTATTGCCGATTGTTCCGAAGTAGGGACTACTCATAACCCTGAAGGGCTGGAAGTGCTTGGTACCCGTAAATGTGTCTTCACCACCGATACGCGCTAGTCGGGTCAGGCTTAGCCCATTGACCTTCAGGAGCTTGAACACGTCTCCCGTCCTAAAACTACGGCTACCGTCCTTAGAATACCTACCTACTGTCTTTATTTCCACCCTCCCTCAACTCCGCATAGCCGTTCCATTCTTTCGCCATTCTTGGTCATCGGCGACTCCCTCTCAGCAGTTCCCACATCTGTAGCCGGACCTGGCAGTGACAGCTTGCTGCGAGGCATTTCAACAATATGGCTATCATGAGCACACTTGGCGGCTGGGTCGCTGTGGTTGCCGTGGGCGGTGGATTCTGGTACTACCACAGATCGAAGGCACCTCGGCCATCAACCAAACAACGAAGCAAACCAATTGAGCCTCGGGAGAAACAAAAGGAGAAGAAATCTAATAAGGATGGAGGGTTGAGCAGTGGTGGTGATCAGGCCGTCAAGAAGTCGCAGAAGAAAAAGGCCCAACCAGCTCCCAAGGCAGTTGGAGAGGAGAAGCCCATCACCAGTGTCCCAATCAGCAATGAGCGTGATGATGATGTTGATAACAAGGAATTCGCCAGGCAACTTTCAAGCATCAAAGCAGGCCATGTCATCAGTGGTAAATCACAAGCTACCACAAAGCAAAAATCGGTCAAGCAATCGAAGGCTCAGGAGAAAGCTGAAAAGGCACAAGAAAAGGCGGCTGTGGAGGCCAGCTCTGACAATGCTACCGCTCCCTCATCTGCAACTGGCGGCGATGCTGATGACGATCAATCATCAGTGAACTCCCCTGAATTGAGAGCAACCGCCATCGAGACTCCTGCTTCGGTATGTATTTCCCCTATTATTCTTGGCATCTACAAATTGGCCTCTATTTGAATGTACCCAATACTAACTTTTTTCAATTTTAGAATGGCATTTCTGACATGCTAGAACAACCATCTGCCGGGCCTTCTGTCCTCAAGATCACCGAGCCAGCCAACCCATCCCAGCCAAAAAAGAGTAAGCAACCTGCCTCCTTCGAAGCTGTCGAGACGAAGAAGCAACGCCAGAACCGGAAGAAGGCCGAGGCTGCCAAGCAAGCTCGCGAGGAAGACGAAAAGGAGCGAAAAGCGCTGATGGAAAAGCAACGTCGCACCGCTCGGGAGGCCGAGGGTCGCGCAGCTAAGGATGGCAGCACTTTCATGGCAACCAAAGCACCTGCTGAATCTGCCTGGGTTGCCCCTACCAACGGCACCTCCTCCAATGACTCCAAGCCGGCAGAAAAGGTCCAACTTCTTGATACCTACGAGCCAGCCAAGAAAGCATCGAAGCCAGCTGCCGCACCCGCCAACGAGACCCAATATTCCGAGAGTGAACTTGCTGGAAGTGACTGGCAGAAAAACTACTCTTCGCTGCCATCTGAGGAGGAGCAAGAGCGCATTGCAATTGAGGAGTCGGATGAATGGCAAACTGTCAAGGCCAAGACCAAGGAGAGAAAAAAGGCTGAGGAGAAAGTTGCCGCAAAGGTCGAGAAGCCAAGTGCCAAGGTCGAGCAGGAGGACTTTGGTGTCCCTGCTGTTATTCCCCCAACAGGCGCAGGTCAAAAGTGGAAGACCACCACTGCTCATGTCACCAAGACCGGAGAGGTTGTCGAGCAAGAGCACGAGGATCAAGATGACGAGTGGGAGGTCGCATAATTGTAAAACCATAACTTTGGGAAGATGGTCTGGTCGACTTTTGTGGATATCGAAGAGCCAGCATGCCGAAGACTCCCCTTTCTCCACATTCAACCTTACCCTGAGATTTTCCTTACAGTTGTACATTGAATCGCATTTTCGTCACGTCATCATTGCGCTGAACTCGTCGGTATTTTGCGTCTGCATATCACTTGGAGGGATTGAGAGGCAGATTTGCATAGGGCCACTATCATGTATTCCAGAATTTTGCTTTTTAGGGGCAAGGCGTTCACCTATTCTGAGTTCGAGGGTTCATTCAAAATTTGGGAGACACAAAATGTCTGTATCACAATCTGCGGCTAGGAGAGTGTGATTCTCTTCGACAAGCTATGGTATGTAGCATAGCAGAATAAATTAGTTTCTTAAACATGCTGATTTCAGTATTGTGATGTTGATATGTTTGAACAAATTAAAGTACTCTTGATCTATCACATAGAAGTCAGGTTACCAGAATCTTTGTTTAGTACCTACCCTACATAACGAAGTAAGTAGAGTACGAGTAACATTTGGTACAACAGTTGCTCCCGAGTCCGAGGACGTTGAATTGCAGCACAGGTGAGTAAGTATTATGATATCATGAACTGCTGTTGGAACAAGGTTGCTTGGGGGTATCACCGTAGAAAGATATTCTAGAAGTGGGGGACCGGGGGTTTGACGTACTGAAGTTCTTGAAGTGTCGATCAATTGAGGGGTTCTCTACTAAACCGGTGTCTCGCTTAATTCGGGCCAGAAGAATACATGTAGCACCAGTAAATTTGAATTTTGGTCTACAGCTTTGTTTTCAAAGATTATCTTGCGTCGTTTTGCGCATTTTGCGCCTTTTTCGGAGAAGCGAGTGTGAGGCAGGACAGTGGAGGCTATGAAAATCCCCCACAGTTGTGCATGCGACTGCGTAAGGGGAACGATCCAAGCTGCATTCAGACTGCCAAAACAGGCTGGTAACTCCTGGCCTGCATTAACCAATTACAACTCGGCAATCGCGCCTTCAATACGAAACACAATCCTTCCCGACTCCCAATCCGCTGCCCGCTGTCCTCCTCCCCCTCGCCTCTCTTGTCCTCTCAGGAGTCTCGACTCAGGAATGCCTTCAATTGCACACGTCATATCTCTTGACCTGCATCGCAGCGCAGCGGCCTGAAGTCCACGTCTACGTCTTGAATCACCACTGCAGGTTATGTGGACAGCTCCTGCTAGAAGATAGAGTAGTCAATGACCAGATCGCTCGCGACTCTAACGACCGACGCCCACGCCCACGCCGCTTCTCCGCCTCTTCCATTGCCAACGAGCAACCACATGCACCACGCCCAATTTCCTTCCCTTACCTTACATTCCATACGAACAACACATTTACTCCAAAGCGACCGCGACTCCACAAGTTCGTGCAATTGAAAACTCAACCCTTCCATTTGTCCTTTCTCCGCTGCTGCCTCTCTTCACATCTATTTCGTAGAACACCCAACTTCCGAATCAGTCGTATCTTGGCCTCTCCAAACCCGAAACACCACGACCCAAAAACATTGCGCCTTGCGAGCTTTCGAATCCTCTGGTCAAATACAAAACACATCTTGGAAGGTTGGTGACGGCGAATAGGCTTCAGGGGTACCGCCATACCAACTCCTTTCCCACGTTTGGTACAGCGTCAGCGCATACGAGGGCGACCGGGTGGAAATATTTTAAATCCGCCATTCAATTCAACGCTTCAAATTGATTCACGTCGAGAGGGGATTGCGTCTTTTTGGGTCCCGGGAACTCTAAGTCACCTTTCGAAACAACCCCAGTCACGATCACATTCAACATCACACCTCATGTCGTTATAAATCGAGCCCTCGTTACGCTGTCCGCCATATTCCTACACTCAACATCCATTCACGGTCGAAATGTCGCTCGATGTTGCTATCCAGTCGGTTGTATTCTATGTCCTATCATGCAGCACTTGCTCGAAGATCAGCCACCGGCGCAAGGCTAAGGTTCAGGCAAAGCGCGAGCGAGCAGAGAAACAGGCATTGGAGACTGAGCAACCTGGACTGTATAGACACCCTTCGCCTTTCTCGACGAACCCATACTGGACCGAGGAGATCATGATGGGGCCTGGACCTCCGCAAAAGAAGGACAAGGTCTCAAACAAAAATCCAAGCCAAAGGGCATTGAATACCGCGGGGCAAGGGAGCAGTTATGCTGGGAGTACTGGAATGAGTACTGACGCTCCTAGTAGTCCTACAGCGGTTGATGGCTCACGGTTGTCGGGCGACGACTGGAATCGAAAACGTTATCAACGAGAAGATGAGGCGCTGTGGGGTATCGACTTCCAGGGATCAGGCCAAAAAATAAAACATGTTATTGCAAAAGCAGGGGAGTCTGCAGGTCGACTTCTCAGCAAATCACCATTGAAAGAGGAGGAGCCCTATTATATGTCAAGGAATCCCCCAGTCAATGATTTACACCCTCCTGTGGTTAGTTCACATACTAGCAGGGAGGAGACAAGGTGGATGCTCCAACCACCGCCCTCCGCGAAAGTCATGGAAGGAAAAGTCAGAGTAAATAGGAGCCGAGCAGACAGTGATGGAAGTACTATCAAGAATTCTTTGAGCCGACAGATGACGGAAAGAACGCTCGATTCAAAAATGCAACGAGGCGAGACTCCATCGAGGGCAGGATCAAAGACACCTAGATCAAGTCGGCCAAGATTACAGCGATATGAAAGTAATAGAAGCACTTCGCCGGAACTGTCGGAAGACTCCAGTGTCATGAACAGGAAACGCAAACCACCACCTTTGTCGATATCTACGCCTACCAGGAACTCCTCCATGGACGCCCTTGAGCAGGTATTGCCAACTCTTCCCGAACCCGTCAAAGGTTCTGAAATGAGGGAACTGTCTCCAAGACCACACCTGAAAACGATTGTCAGCTCCTCAAACCTGGTTCCCAAAGTTACAGGTGGGGATTTACCATTAAGAGAGCTTTCCTCGAACTCCACAAACAGTGATGTTACCACCAGGGAGCAACCATCCTCTAAAACACCACTTTCTACAACTACAATCCCAAACTCGAGTCCAAAAGCACCCGAAATGACCAAATCCCGCGTTGATAATTTATCAGCGGAAAATGCTCCAACACCAGAGCAACTTTCTTAGCATAAAATTCCTGTATTCGGCGTTTAAACCTCCAAACACTAACTATCCCTTTCAAACTACATACTTAGTCCTCAGACCACCCTTTTATCTCTTTTGTCCACACATTCATGGGGTTGGCGCCATTGCTGGGAAGCATGTATGCATGGAGTTTGGAGTTTGGAGTTTTCTTTCTTTCGCGCATTTGCAAGTTTTATGCATTGCATTTTTTGGTGAGCCATTGGAATTGGCGTTTTGCCGGGCTGCATTTGCATCTAGGATAGGAAAAATGCTCTTTTAGGAATCAAATTCAAATGGTTAACAGTACAATCATCAAAATTGATCTTGCCAAATACTCTTTCCATACTGTGTGATTCCATCAATGACAGATTTGTCAAGATTCGAAACAACTTACTACAATTTCACAAACCACTGGCTACCTACTGTGGGAAATACAATACATGTATGGAATATGGACAATAAAAGCGGCTGTAGATAGCTCTCGTTTTAACTTTTAATCAGTTTCCTTAGAAAGTTGAAACCACGAGAGCTATTTACTACCCCTTTTATTGTCCACAAGGGGGGCATTTCGGTTGTCTCGGTTCTCTCACCCGCAAAACCGAGTTCAGGTACCCGGGCCAAGTTTTCTTCTCCACAGCGATCATCTTCATCGGTCGATCACAACTCCCCGGACAACTTCTTCTGCGAAAGAAATGTCGGTGAGAGAGGTATATTCCTTCCCAATTATTGCCAGCGCAAGATCTTGGTAATAGCGACTTGAAACCCCACAATGGGCTCCTTACTTTTTTCCTAGCTTCGGACGTCCATGAAGGCTCTGTGCTGTCGTTTTAGGACAACACCAGCCCTTGCCCCGCCTGAACAGTAAGTTATTGACAACAACTCACCTCTCATAGAACCTCTAAAACGGTCTTCTTGCACCGAATCCTCCCTACAACTTTCCCTCGTAAACCAAACATCAATCCAACAGAAACAAACAAAAATGTCAACCCTCACACGATCCCCCCTTCCCCTCACAATCCGCCTCACACAAGCCCTCGGCCTCACAACCTCCACCCTCCTAGCCAGCACATCCCTCACCACATCATTCATCCTCGTCCCTCTCCTCCTTCTCTCTCCCGCTCCCCTCCTCCTCCGCCAATGGCACTCCAATTTCCGACGCCACTCATTCTTCGCTCCTCCCCTCGCTACCATCTCCGCCTGTTCGCAATTCTACCTCTTTTACCTCTCTCAAACCTCATATCTCTCTAGCTGGCTCAACGGGTACGGATACTTGATCTCTGGGGTACTTGTGCTGGGCATTATCCCTTATACGAGAATTTGGATGGGTGAGACGAATGGGGTGCTTGTTGGAATGGCGATGAAGATGGAGGGGTTGCAGGGGAAAGGCGTAGAGATGAGAGGGGGGTTCAGTCAGAGTGTGCACCAGCTTGTTGATCGGTGGGGGGTTCAGGGGTTGGGGAGGGTTGGGTTGGCGTGTGCGGGGGCTTTGGTTGGGATTTGGAATGTGTTGAATTGAGTGGGTGGGTAATGGGATATGGATTTTTGGGTGGTGTTCATTTGGGGTGTTATGGGCCAGGGAGGGGGTTGGGAAAAGGATCAGGAAAAGGGGAGTACTTGAGGCTGGGCTGGGGTTGCTTTGATGTCGAAAAATCATATGTCTTCAATTTATTGTCCTTTTCTCGTTCCGATGTGTTTTTCTCATGCCATTATTTTGTGGAGCGTTAGCAATGAATATATGCTAAGAGATATGGGCTTTCTTCTGTGTATATCTGGATCTAGCATCCGAGATAGTTTAGGAAAAAGGAGGATAGGAGAATAATTTTCCTAACTTATTTGTCCTAATTATTATTCCTCGATCTTTCAAACAACAAAGGAACATACCGTTTTTGGTGTTGGGAAACAATCTCGTCAGTTACGGGAATCTAACTTAGAGGCCTAGTCATTATTTTCCAGCACCCTTCTATCTTAATTCTCGCACAATTTGAAATATTGTTTCAGAGGATTTCGGAGAATCGAGAAAGTGACTTTCTAATTCTTTTAAACCTTCTCGAACAATAGTTATAATTGTTCTAGACTGTTTCAAACAAATTAAAGTAGGTGCCTGAGAACAATGCCCACTGCTCTTACTTTTTATATGTCTCGTTTCAGTAGGTATGTCGGTTTGTGTCAGATTGAGAGATCTGGTATATTTTATCTGACAATTAATTAATTGACCAATTATATAAGGAATTCATCAATTTCTTGGACTTTATAGATTAATAAATGTACTCACCAATAAATAAAAGTGAAGCTATTCCCAAACCCATCCTTTCCTAGCTAAAGTGCCCTCCTTACCCCCATTTTCTACCCCTTTTCTACCCCTTTTCTCTAATCTTAAGAGCCCTCTTCTCACTTCCTCTAACTCTTTTTGACCTTTTTATCTCTTACTCTACATCTTGAGCAAATTAGCTATCTAAATCATCTTGAAGAGCAATAGCCTCTGTATTATCTCCTTCCCACTGATCCTGAAGATGCTTCCTTTTATTCCTTCTTCTCTCAGGTGGATTAGGTAAAGGCTCAAAGCTAACTATTTTGGATTTATATACAGAGGTGTATATAAATGCTAAATAGATGACGAGCATATTGTGGTTAGAACGCTTATACGATAAAAAGTGGGAATAACCTCATATTGTCGTTATATGGGTGAATGAGCCTCTGACTCATATCCATCCACGTGACTAGCACGCTAGTACCACGCTAGCACAAGCATAAATAGTCGTACTTCGAGTTCCTAGAATAGCCACAGAGAATACAATACGCATATGCAACCAAACAGATTTATGACCAAGTCATACCAACACATATATAACCTCTAATTATTCATTGGTAGATAAATTTAATAATCCACAAAGTCCGAGAAATTGATAAATTATTTATATAATTGGTCAATTAATTGATTGTCAGATAAAATATACCAGATCACAATTTCGAAGAGAAGTTGACTAGGAAAACTTTTGTATTTTTCCAACCCCATTTCCTAGGGACTCCTTTTTCCCCCAAAAACTCAATCACAAGATCAAGCAATGATATATACAAGAACATAAATCGTCAACAACTGAATCAACCAGTCCAAAAATCCGTACTCCATCCCGCCCTATATACACCTTCAAGAGAATGTGATTTACGCACTCTCATTAGCACAATCCTCATCGGCCTCAGCAGTAGCTTTCTGGCTTCCTCCACGTCCCTTCCCCCATCCCCATCCGCTGCTTCCGGTGGGGAAAGCACTATCCTTTCCCCAACCGAAACCTGTGCCTGCCGTGGGATAAGCACGACCGCTACCGAATCCAAAACCGCCTGAAGGACGAACTCCAGTTGGTCTGGTAAAGATGGTTGACATGCTACCTGTTGGGATGACAAAAGTGGGGATAGCGATGGAAGTTGGTGTGGAATCTGTCTCCTCGGGTGAAGGTCCTTCAGTTGTGGTTGGGAGTGCATCAGCAGATGATGTGGCGATACCAGCGTTATTTGAGGCGGATGTAGCTGGTTCCTTGTCAAGTACTGATGTGTACTCTGGAATTTCAGTTGTCTCTGGGGCGGGGAGCCCAGTTGTTTGGGAGATTGGGGCCTCGGTGGTTGAGGCGGCGATTGGGACGACAGTGGCGGTAGAAAGAACGACTTCTGGGATGGAAGAGGAGCTTGTTACCTCTGCGGCTTTGGTAGAGATAATGACAGCGCTGGAGGTAGGCACAACAACAGGCTGGGAAGATAAAACAGCCGGAGAAGAGGTAGATGGAGTAGCGCTTGATGAAGTAATACTAGCACTTGAAGCCACAATAGCTGAAGACCCATCAACACCGGCACAAGCAAAACTCATGCTTGTAGTACCTGTTCCCTTGGACTTGGCGGTGCTCAAATCCCAAGTTTGAGCAACATAAGGCCAGCAAATCTTTCCGTTGACAACAGCCATATCTCCGGAGACAGTGACATCGGTGTTAAGTGACTCAGCACCGACTTTGGTTCCACTGGCATCCACGAATTGGAAACTCGTACCAGTGAAGGTACCTGAGCAACTCATTGGGACTGGCTCGCAGGTTGGGTTCTCGAGGTTTTCCCAAGAAACAAGGGAGAGAGTAGAGTTTAGAGTAGCGACGCGGACGTTTTGGTGATCAACTGTTGATGACTCGGTGATCCAGTTCACTTGAGTATCACCTTCTGCGGCACCGACTGCAGAGGAAGCTTCCTGTCCGGAAAGTGTGGACTTGCTAGAGAGAGTAGCAATGGCTACGTTGTGGTTAAGCCATCTTGGGGAACTTTGAACGTATGGCGATCCCATCCAAGAATCGGTATAGAGGTTCACTGAACCTCTTGATTGCCAGGCAAAGATGTATTGTGTTGTACCTGGGAAAAGGGCCAAGCTGCTGTAAGAACCTCCCATTCCTCCCATTGGTTCTCCGCTGACACCGTTGGTGGTGTTTTCGTTGGCAATCTTCACACCGCTCATGTATTGGGTTTCTGTGTTTAGCCAGATAGATCCATGGTCCTCAGCGCATACACTGGCAAATGGAGGGGCATCGGCTGCCTCAAGAGCGATACCAGTGTTGTGGGAGCACCCAAAGGTACTTGCTGAAGCAATGTCTTGGAGAGCTCCGGCGTCGTTGACATATTGGATTGAATCTCCGTAATGTCCAGATGCATCACCGGAGTAGGCTTGTAGGATGTTAGAGAACATGAACACCAACAAACATCGAAGAGAAGTATGAGGGGAAACTTACCAGCGACAACGAAATAAGCTGCATAGAGACCTGAGGCTGCAGAGTAAACAAGATCACCATTCGCATCAGGGGTATCGGTCAACTATTTTCGTCAGCACTTTCTCAGTGTTATCATGGTTCAAAGTAACTCACACCAGCTGCGGCGTGAACACCTGGTCCATTTAGGGGAGTTCTCCATGACTCGGTTCCGCTCTTTACTCTGATCAACGAGATGATATTTGTGTCATCAGGGGGAAGGTCTGTCGTTCCAGTCGCCTTGACGGTTGCAAGTAAAGCAAATCCATCATCCTGAGCAACGAGCCCAGCGGCTTCATAACCGGCAGTAGAGAACGGTGTTCCAACAGCTGCGAACGTGGTGGTGTCAACTTGTTGAACATGAACAGTGCTCAAAGTAGCATCGAGATATGCGAGGTATGCGGATTTTCCATCTGGGGAAACGGAGAATGGGGTTCTGCGATGGTGGGGGAGTCCCGTCCAGTATGCTGCAATGATCGGATCAAAACTGGCATCCAAGGCCAGGGAGTTTTTGAAGCTGGTGATAACCGGATCGGCGCTAACACAGGCCACGCTGGTAGCTAAAATGGAAGAAAAGAGTGTTGAGTAACGCATGATGGCTGATTTAAAAAATGACTGGACGCAGGTACAAGTACCGCAAAAAAAGCAAAAGAGGGTGTGGTTGAAGAGAAGAAATCCGAAAAGATTGAGGAGGAAAGAGAAAAGAGGAAACCATGATGGACGGTCTGGCCTGATATATGAAAACCCAAATGTACGAGTACGGGACAGTGTATAGTAAAAGAATGGAGAAAAATTTCCGTGGTATTGTTTGAAGTTTCATAAGGAGGGCACAAGAAATGAGGATATTGTCGTCACCTAGACCCGAGTTGGCCGAGTCGACTCACTGGTGGTCTTTTTGATCGCCATGCGGGGAACCGTCTAGATGCTTCAATGCAGTTCAAGGGTAGGGAGCCCAGCAATACGGAACCAAGAGAAATAACTGCGCAATTAACTGTGAATGGACAAATCATAGATGAGGGTTCTCCAGAAGGAGAAATTGTGGTTCGTGACAAATAAACGAGTAAAGAGTCAGGTTTTAATGAGAGATGTTTCATGGATAGTGTCTCCACTTTTCTTAGTTCTGCAGCAGTTCACGTGACTAACCTCTTCCCCAAATGACCTGCCATTTCCTAAATTTAAGCTGCTACATAAGTTATCTTACGACAAAGTATTATTTTAGGCTAGATTTACGTTGTTTGGAGTGTCCTTGATCTGCGATAAGCATCACGTGCTTATTGCTTTGCTTGTCTCGCAATGGTAAATTCTTTAGGTTCGTACGATCCTGCCTATCTAGCCCTCGTTGTTCCAACTCTCTAGGGCAATTCAAGTAAATTATCCTAAACACTTAGAACAATTTGTTAGTATTAGTCTAGGTGTTTGGGAACAAACACGTTCTAAAGTTGTTCAACTGCCTAGGTCATTTTTACTGCTGTTGCTGCCGCTTTTAATGTACATCGCGGACTTTAGTTTTTTTAGCCAATCACTCATCAATTTTTGTGACGACCTTCGACACAACTTCACACTCAAAGACTTCGATTTGATGTCAGTAGGTTACCTATACACCGCAATGCATCTTCTGCTCTTGTTCTTCTAAAATTGGAACCAATGTTGCCTCTTTCACGCATTCGCCATCTTCGGCTCTTGAAATGGCGACTCGACTTCGCAAGGCTCGCACCTACCGTGTGAGGCAACTCCCCTCATATCTGAAGTTTCCTCGGCAAGTTGCCGATTTTCTAGCTGGTATTGCTGAGGACCTTGGTGCTCCAGAAGACATCGAAGTCTTTTCACTCGCTACAAGTCTCAACCCTTTAGAGATTCCACCATCCAAGGTTGCTACCATCATGTTTGAAAAGACTCCCCGGCCTTTTGACAATGATTTGAACCAGTGGTCTATATCGGGACAGTTAATAGGACTTGCTCGTGACATTATAATCGACACCCATTTTCTTGACTTCACCCCCCTGAACGATGCGGCACTGGGCGATCATACGATGGAGTAAGTTCTCTTCGATAAACCCTATACCACATAAAAAACCTAAACTGAGTTATCTTGAAGTTGTATTGCTATTTCGGGCTTATCAAGCCATCCTTTCAGTTCATGGAAACAGCGTGGATCTTGAACAACTTTCATGTGGCTAAGAGATCGCGTCCCAAAAGATCTGCCAAATACCCGAAGTATCATATACGGCTATGATACCCGACTTATTCGCAGCGAGTCTATCAAGGGAATCTAGGACATTGCCATTGGCTTTATTGGGAAAATGAAGTCTACCGGTCGTTCAAACCCTTCGTCAAAGCCCTTCGTCATACTTGCTCATAGCCTTGGAGGAATAGTTTTGAAGCAGGCTATTGGGCTGATGGCGGGTACCAAGGATCTGGACCCTATGATTGATTCTCTTCTCGGAGTTGTTTTCTTCGGAGTTCCAAACAAAGGGATGAAAAACTTCTCATTTACTTCCAATGGTAGATGGCCAACCAAATTCAAGACTAGTACATGTCTTATCGCCTGCCTCAGAATTCCTTCCAACCCTTGACGAGCAGTTTTCAGGAATTGCTACTCACAAAAGAATCAAAATTATGTCAATTTATGAGACAAAGCAGTCGCCAACAACACAGGTGTGTTCTGCCAAGCAAGTTCTAGGGTAACTCTAACCAGTCATACTTAGATGTCTTATACTGGCAATTGGGAAAGAACTGGTCCACCAGCTCTTCTCGTTGACTCACAGTCAGCAATTCAACAAAAGTCAGATCGAACAATGCCAATAGACGAGGATCATTCCAATTTAGTCAAATTTGGAGCTGACGATCCTGATTGTCGTGTAATCATTGACTACTTGTACGAGATTGCCAATGATACTCGACGTATGAAAGCACACTTAGAAAATGCCACGAGTTCCAAAACTCACCGGAAGCTATCCAGGGCGATAGGGGATGATCCTAAAGTTAACGGTCTATATACCAAAAACCTCGGTAAAATAAGAGTCCACTAACAAGTCTTGTAGATATGTTAGAGAGCCTCAACGTCGTGGAAACCGATTATCGACTTGATGAGATCCAGGAACGGTGTCAATCTACATTCGAGTGGATATACGAGAATAAAGAAATGGGTTTTGTATCGTGGCTAAAAGAAGAACCTGGAATCTATTGGATCAACGGTAAACCAGGATCGGGAAAATCAACACTCCTGAAGTTCGCCAGACGAGATCCGCGCACTCTTGACTTCCACTTCAAGTACCACCCTATAGAACTTGGAGACTATTGGCCCAATCCGCCACACATTATTATTGACTTTTTCTTTCACGACCGTGGGTCTTCTATGCAAAAGTCTTTAGGTAAGTCTATTCTCGAGCCATTTTCTTTTCTTATTCTAGTCGTCTCGGGAGGTAAAGCACAGTAAATAGCCCTTGTTATCAAACTCTCTGGGACAATTGAGGTTGGTTGTTCCAACGCATCTAGGATATTATCCTAGATTGTTCTAAATTTTTAGACTTGGCTTGTTTGAGGTCAATAGACAGTTTGTCCTAGAAAGGCAGAACAAGAAGAACTATTTACGGTCGCTTTTGTTGTCCATTTGGAGGCGGGAAATACTTTTTCTAGACATGTTTGACAACTCTCAGAACTTTCTCAAAGACCCAAACTGACTCCCAGATTCTGGGAAACCAGACGGCCTGCTACACCGATTGCTGTATCAGTTATTAAGTGGAAATTCGAAGCTCGGAGAACTGGTTTTTCTATCATATTCGCGCCGTCCGAAGGAGGAACGAATTGCATGGTCATTACAGGACCTCAAGGACGCTCTGGATCTCATTTTGAACCAGCAAGAGACTCCAGTATTCTGTTTAGTATTTCTTGACGCGATGGACGAGTTTGATGGCGAGGCAGAAACTGTTGCTAGATTTGTCAAGTATCTGGTCAAAGTTCGTGACGGGGCCCATGGGGTTCCTACTACCAAGATCAAGGTCTGCTGTTCCAGTCGACCTATGAACATCATCAACGACTACTTTCAAGACGCCCCGGGATTTAAAATTCACGAGCACACTCGAGACGACATTCAAAAATATGTTTCAAGTAGACTGTGGAGCAATATACAGTTGAGACGACTCAATGAACAAGTGGTGCTGAGTGAAGAACCCATCATCCATGCTTTGAGAGCACAAATCTGCCGCAGAGCAGAGGGGGTTTTTGTTTGGGTCAGGATTGTTTTGGATGAGCTTCTGAAGGCATGTACAGATGGGACAATGCCACATGAACTGGTGCATGTGCTTTCTTCCTTCCCGGACGACCTCGATGCATCTTACCAGCGTCTGATAGACCGAATTGAACCCAGGTACTTGTTTGAAAGCTATGTGATGATCGAGATTCTGCTACGGAGCAGAGAAGCTTTAGTACTGCGTGACTTTGGCCTCGCAGTCTTGTGTTCGTCCTGTAGAACCCCTTCAATGGTAGCAGAGCGACTGGGTTCAGACACTCATTCAGAAGAGTTTCTACTATCAACAAGAAGGCGTATTCAGAGTAGATGCGGTGGTTTGCTTGAAGTGCTACCGGACCAAACAGTTCAATTCATGCACCAAACCGCCAAATCCTTCTTCAGCAGACCTGGGTCAAGCGAGGCTATTATTGGACATGATCCCAAAGCTATGAGAGAGAACGGATTTTCTTTCCTAACGAAATTTTGGTTCACAACCGCTGTCGCTTCTTCACAAAGGTCCGATTGGGAGAAATATGCACTTCCTTCTCAGCGTAGTCTTGTCGAGTACGCGTACTTAGCAGAAATATCCACGGGCTGTAGTCAACGCGGCTTTATTGATGAGGTTCTAGACGAAAGTTTTCTCAAAATGTTTCAAGGCTACATCATCAATACGAACAGCCTACCACATATAAATTCGCGTTTGACTTTTGCCGTGGCGGCAAAACTGCAGTTGTACTTGGGCTAGGTTCTACCAACCCGGGAGAAAAATGATTTGAATCAATGACGGCCTCTTCTCCATTGTCTTGTTGAGCATACACATTTCAAGTTGTATGAAGAAAAAGGGTAAATGGCGCAACTTCTATTCGATTTTGGCGCAAGTAAAAGCACGCTCCATTCTGGAATCTTACACAGCAGCGGTCCACTCACGGCGTTTCAGGCTTTATTTTGGCAAAGCTTCAAAGGGAAGGGTCTTCTTGAACAACATCTGGAATTGGCGCGAGTATTTCTGATCAATGACCAAGATCCCAACGTGGATGTTTTTTGCCATGAGATACCTCGGCATATGAGAGACAATCCTCTCAAGGCACCACCTCGACCGTCGAGGTGCAAGCCATTACATGCCGCTAATTATAGACTTTGCAAGAAGCTTTTAAAAAGGCACGCAGATGTCAATGGCCTCGACTGTCTCCAACGAACGCCCCTTGATGTCAATATCCTGTATTTCCAATTTCTTGAGGAGGAGTGCGCAAGCGCTATTGTACAGATATTTTACACCAATTTTTGCGCTTCGACCAAAGAAACGCAGAAGGATGCGTTGAAACGAATCGTACTTCTTGCTGATGCTGGGGGTTGTATAAATGTATGCGGGGACGAGGAACTGAAACTTTCATACGAATCTGAACTGGTAAAGGATGATCCATCTCTGGTCGAGCGACTGAGAAATATACCACGTCTTGGGTCGAGAATGGGGGAGAGCCAATATGATGATCGACAGTCTTCCTCTGAAGACGAGTATGTCGTTGACTGAGACTCGCAAATTGCAAGGTATCACAGCGGCGAACTAGTAAGATGCACTTTAGTCTCTGCACACCCGCCGAGCTTTATTTAATGTCTAAAAAGTCCAAGATAATCGTAATTGAGAATTGAGAAAGCTAGAAATTCTGGTCCCACCATGCAACCCCTTTTATATATCTGCAATACAATCTAGAACACAGGAATAGAAGAAACCTACATGCTGAAGTTGCCGTTTGAAGCTTCGGCTAAGTGGAAGTTCCGGAAAAGGGTGTCACTAGAGCATGGCACAATTGAATCGATTAAGCAAACGATGTAGCATAATAGACATTTGTTATTCTAACTCTTTTGCCACAATTAGATCCATCATGTAAATATCTTAGAATAGCTCACATTCGTAGCTAGAGATGTTGATAAAAAGGTTTAGCCTCACTAGCTATTCCTAGGTTAGCTAGGAATAGCTGGAGGCTTTTCTTTAAACCGACATCTGACGGGCGGAAAATCTTTAAATTCGTTATCGCAACCCATCTGAAACAGTGAGGTTCATTGAACTAGAAGTTCCAATGTAATACAGTTTGCTAGTAAATGTAGAATCTGTGTGATGAACGAAGCTGGAGAAGAAATTTACTCTCCAAATCAGGCGCTCAGAACACCACATAGGAACTTAACGTTAGATTAAAGATTATCTCTCGAGGAACCTATCCCGTTATACGATAAATTTTCTTAGAGCCTAGGAGTCAGACGCAAATACTAGTGCTTGCGATGAGTGCTTCGCGCCCCCAACTTAGCCAAGAAGACACTGCACACTATCGTATTCAAAGGGCTCAGCTTGAGATGAAGGGAACTTCTCTATTCTTTTTAACAAGTAAATAAATTATCAAATCGGGAACAAATATTGACTTTCACAAAGAAAAGTACACACGCAGACTTCAATCTATCGACATACAGTAAAACCTCGTTACAAAGATACTCGATTTAAGGATAACCTCAGTAAAATTTTCCCCACACCCAAATCGACCTTGGCATAAGGCTATCTTCACATATATCCTTAAAAATTTGGAACCGTCTATATCCTTGTTACGAGGTTTTACTGTAGTCTGCTAGCAAACATTACCACCAGATCCATAAACCCTATTTAAGCGAGACTAGGGAAAGCAAAAACTTCAGATGCTCCTAAACCTTCTCGTATAATATACGATTGCCCCAGAGTCATGGATGCAAAAACGGACACCATCTTAGGTTCTAGACTCCTGCATCCACCTCATATTTCCCCAAGAAATGAGTTAGCTCAGCACTAGCAAAATTCCACCACTCAACCTCCCGATATCATCTCAGAACATACAATCGATACAAAGTAAAAGTGCATGGCAAGAACACCGAAGTTGATAGATCATATTGATTTCCTGACCGTAAGTAATCAAAAAGAAAATTTTCTACCTGGAAATTTTGAAAAGGGGAGCAAGAACATGTGATTCGTTACATACAAAATAAATGAATGACATTTTGAACTAGATGAACAGTTGACCAGATGAACAGTTGACCAGAAATACTCTACTCGATAGGCTCATGTAAAAGCTAATCTTTTTGTTGCGCCACGCCCGCCCCGAACTGTCGGGGCCTTGTACAAATTCCCATAGAACTAACAGATCCTGCACAACCGCCCTCCGGAACGTAAAGGTGCCGGCTTCCGGAATAGGGACCTTTGATAGAGGAAGACTCTATCAAGTCTGGAGCCGACCCCGCCAATAGCATCGCTCTGACCAACCCGGACGTTGGTCCGATGGTCGATGCTCAAGCGATTGAGCATTATACCCCTCAAAATGGTTATATGCCACACGCTTTGTTCTTGCCCCTGACTTGAGGTGATTGTTGATCCCGAATGGATTTTCGTGATCGAGTCAGCGATAATTCAAAGTTGGGGTAACCTTTCAATACAGATACTCTGTTTGGATCGGGGCACTGAGTGACACATGGTGTTTGTTGTGTACTGATAAGTCTCGCATGGTGACTTGAATAGGATTTGCCAAGAATATTCTAGACCTCCGAAGATTCACTTTCCCTATGCAATCACTAGGTTGTTGATTGAGACCTTCGCCATCTCTAGGATTTGCAAACATGCATGCGTTTGCTCTCCGATAGCTTTTACGCCCTCGAACATCCCTAGGTGACTTTCCTCATCATGGAACCCCTCAAGCCAAGTATGCCGTGCCTTTTGGCGATTTTCAATTTCCACAACAAGGTCTTTTAATCCTTTATGATTAAACTCGCCTTGTTGATGCCCATAGATATCAACTCGGAGCAAAGCCCTCACAGTATTCCGCCATTGCATTGGCGGCATCTCGACATCTTTGAACATCATCTCCTTTTCGAGACATACCATTGACCCCTCAATAGACTCCTGTATATTACATAGACCACCGTACTCGCGAAATCGGAAGAGTTTTGTTTGACCGTTGGCGATGGCAACATCGGTCTCGTCGTCCACCATTTTTATCAGTCGATGATAACCATGAGCTATGATAGGAATCAAGGTCCCCAGCAGCATAGTATTCTGATAACTATCTATTGCGGGTACCCTTTGATCGAGGAGTATTGAACCGCAGATTTTACACCAAACTGTGCTCGAAGCTGTCCTTGCTGCTGAGCGAACCGTATTCAAGGCTTGCACGATGTCCAATGGAAATTGCTGTAGAGAGGCCAAGGCGAGATATATAGACGCAAGGCAACTACATCTAGGTGTTTCATTCTGAGAGGGTGAGGTACCGCTGTCTGAGCCCGAAGAATCGTTAGATGCAGTCGTTAATAATGGCACCGCATCGAGAATGGAATCCGAACGATTTGTTGAGTCGTTGTTAACATCTTCAAAGTTGATACCGCCAACCAAGTCGCGATCCCCAAAATGCCACAAATTTTGATTTGCGCCGTTCGTGTTCACAGATGCCATCAAACTCTCTGGGAGAACACTTGTTGCCGTTGCCTCGTTTGTATAATACGGCTGAGCGACCCCGCCATCATTGTAGTCGTAGTCGTAGTCTTGCCCGAAGTCGGTGAGGCCAAAGGGCAAAGGTCCCATGTCAAGAGATTGAAGTGTCAGGTCGGCGCCAGCGGGTATAGGTTGTTCGTCCTGGAGAGTCTCGACGAACTGCCTTTTTCGAGGGCGACCCATTGGTTTCTGCTCGGAATAGTGGCAGGTTAAACCTTCTCGTGTACATCGTTCGCATCCCTCGGGATTCTTGGAGCAGGCCAGTTTCCGCGTTCCTGATACAGTTAACGATTTGAAAAGTATGGCGGAGAAATGTAAGATCTTACTGCACTCGTCGCAGGCACGGTGCTTGACAGTGGTTGACTTGGGGGGAGTGTTGGATGGCATGGCGACGGGAATAGTGTAACCGCAGGCCACTGGATCTAGGTTTAGTGAGGTCAGGAATTTGGTGAATACTGACATTCGTGGTGTTAGTCGAATAATTAAGGAGTGAGGCCGAGGGGGGGCTTTTGATTTGAGCATTCGTCTCGTCTCTGGTGCCTGTGGGGTTTTCCCGTCAGCCCAGCCCAACCGCCCACCAGCAACCCCCGCCATCCGCCCTCGTCCACTAAAACCTTACGGCAGGACGTTATTCCGGGTTCCGGCGCGATAAGCTCAAGCTTGCGATAACATTTTTTTTCTTCCAAGCCTCAACTCAAGGTCGATTAGGTCTAACAATTTACCAAACTTCAATCCTCAACATGACGCCTACAACGCAGGAGCGAAAGCGAAAGGCGGTGACGCGCGATGTCCCTGAGATGTCCGATGTAGAATCCGAGGCCGAATTTGGAGATGGGTTGTTGGAAGGCATCTTGTCGCAAAGCGAAGACTCCGAGGACGACAGCGGGGAAGAGGAGGAGGAGGATAGTGACGACGACGGGGAAGATCCAGACGAACTCGAGGCACTCGATAGCGATGAGATTCCCACTGACGACGGAGACAGCGACACGGAGGGCTCAAATAGCAAGTCCAATGGCACGAAGGCTATCGTCAAAAAAATCATTGGGGAGCCACAGACCCTAGTGAACGACGACGACAAGCCAAATTATACAATCACAACGGATGCAAACGGAGGAGAGCGTTATGTCTATGAAGAAATCAACCCTGTCTACGATAGTGACGACTCTGATGCGCCAATTACAACAAACACCATCGGTGATATCCCGCTGTCATTCTACGATTCATATCCCCACATTGGGTACGATATCAATGGCAAGAGGATCATGCGGCCGGCAAAGGGAGAAGCTTTGGATGCACTTCTAGACAGTATAGATATTCCTAAAGGATGGACTGGCCTCACCGACCCAACTACTGGCAAACCTCTCAATTTGAGTCAAGATGAATTAGAGATTTTGCGAAGGATACAAACCAATGAGCTGCCAGAAGATGGCTATGATCCATATCCCGTATGTCAAAATTCCATACTTCCCGCAAGATAAATACTGACTAGATTCCTTCAGGCAACTGTGGAGTACTTTACCGGTATCGAAGAAATCATGCCTCTGAGTTCTGCCCCCGAGCCTAAGCGACGATTTCTCCCTTCCAAACATGAGGCCAAACGAGTTATGAAAATTGTTCGAGCTATACGGGAAGGTAGAATTTTGCCTTATAGACCACCCGAGGAGCGCGAAGAAGAGGACGGAGAGACACACTATGATATTTGGCAAGACGAAGTAGCACGACCGGACCACATCATGAATATCCCAGCCCCCAAAATGCCACCACCTGGATACGACATGAGCTACAACCCACCACCGGAGTATCTACCTACCAAAGCAGAGAAGCAGGCTTGGGAATCGACGGACGCTGAAGAACGAGAAAAGGAGTACTTACCCACAGCACACGATGCATTACGAAAAGTACCAGCATATGATAAATTCATCAACGAGAGATTTGAGAGATCATTAGATTTGTACTTGGCACCACGAGTTAGGAAAAACAGGCTCAACATAGACCCGGCATCATTACTTCCAAAGTTACCTAGACCAGAAGAACTAAAGCCATTTCCAACAGTATGCTCGACACTATTCAGAGGCCACGAAGGCCGTGTGCGTTCCTTGTCCATTGATCCTTCTGGTGTATGGCTTGCGAGTGGAGGTGACGATGGTACCGTACGCGTTTGGGAACTTTTGACTGGAAGACAGATTTGGAGTGCGAAGATTGGCGATGACGAGGCTGTCAATGCTGTGAGGTGGCGACCTGGAAAGGATGCAGTCATTATTTCAGCAGCAACCGGGGAAGATGTGTACCTTCTTGCACCACCAATCGTCGATCCTGAGACCGATGCCGCAAGTCGAGAGCTTTTGGACCACGGTTTTGGCCACGCGACCAATGCTGTTCAAGTTTTGACTGCAAATGGTGCCAGGAAAGAACCCGTTGCAAAATGGACTCGTCCTGGAACCCGTCTGGAAGATGAAGGAGTTCTCATTAAAATTACTTTGCGAACAACGGTCAAAGTGATCAGTTGGCATCGTCGCGGAGACTTTTTCTCAACTGTCTCGCCAACTGCCCAAAGAAGCGCTGTCGCAATCCATACCCTGTCGAAGCATCTGACACAAATTCCATTCAGACGTTTGCCAGGTATCCCACAAACTGTACAATTTCATCCTTCTAGGCCGCTGTTCTTTGTTGCCACTCAACGCACAATTCGAAGTTACGATCTACAAAAGCAGGAGCTTGTCAAAATTATACAACCTGGTGCTCGCTGGATTTCTTCGTTTGATATCCATCCTGGGGGAGACAATCTTATTGTAGGATCTTATGATCGACGTTTATTATGGCATGATCTCGACCTTTCAACAAGACCTTACAAGACCATGAGATTCCATTCCAAAGCTATCCGAGCGGTGAAATACCACAAAGGAGGATTCCCTCTGTTCGCAGATGCTAGTGACGATGGTAGTCTGCAGATTTTCCATGGCAAGGTTGTCAGTGATATGATGGAGAACGCGACTATTGTGCCAGTGAAAGTACTGAAGGGGCACAAGGTCAAGAGTGCTTTGGGTGTGATGGATATAGATTGGCATCCAAGAGAGCCGTGGTGTGTTAGTGCTGGAGCAGATGGTACCTGCAGATTATGGATGTGATACCATTCCGTTAGATATACTTGTAATTCATAGCCTGGGCGTTGTTGGCAGGAAAATTATTTGTTCACCTTTTGCTCTTTCATGACTTGTTTCTTGATTATACGGAGTATTACTTGTGCGTTGTCGATGCTTATTTTGTATTGGCTCTTCAAGAACCTTCAGTTTGGCATGCTTTTTACGTTTAGAAATGCTCTCAAATACGAAGGACCTTCAAAACACAATATATTCTTAAACACTTCTCGTAGGATTCCCTATGCTCAAGAGTTTTGCGAGCTCCAGGGGTGCTGTTTGAACATAACGCGAGAAAAACGTAGCTAGGCTGAATTGCTCTTCAGGTTTAGTGAATTTGAGTAAATAAACTTTTCTTTATTATTGGTCCCCTGTACCAAGTTCTTGCCATGAAATAAGCTAGTATTCATAGACCATTTGCCAAGACCGTCTCTCGCTTCCAAATACTATAAATACTTCCCATCGTCACCTTTCAACTTCATACCCCACAACGAGCACAATACTTCCCGACCGCGACAATCTACATTTGCACAATCATTTCGTCCCTCGATGGTCATCAGTTGATATCACGCACGCTGGTCGTCGATTTCAACGCCCCTCTTCTTCTAAACGCTTTTGCAACCAATTTCTGCCAAGCAGCTGCAGTGAATAGCATTACATTCTATCATCACCTCTCTTCTTGTCAACCTTGATCTCAAAGTCATCATAGCATTCCTATAAATCCCTGAAGCAGATTATTCTACTCCTCCATTCGGCCATGGAACAAGATCCGTCCCAATTCCGTTCAGAGGTTCAAGACACCACGGAAGAAAGTCTTCCATTGCCAGACACTGAAGCAATGGTGAAGTCATATTGCAATGCTTTTTTGAACGAAATGGCAGAGGGCTTTTCCGAGAGAACTGAACTGAGCCAGGCTACAGTTGAAACCACCATTCGAGAAGATTCTATTGAGAATAAACCTCCAGAGACTGCTGGAGACACCACATCGGACAATTCTGGCAGGGCGGAATTGGACTCTATCGATGCCGTTTTACAAAATGCTATACGAGAGGATTCTAGCGAAACGGCACCCACCGATGTTTATGGACAAGAAACCACACAGAAAGATTTTAGTAGCATGGAATTGGAATCCATTGATGCTGCAAAACAAAACTCTGTACAAGGAGGTTCTAGCCAGAAGGTGTCCATCGAGATTATTGTGGAAAACACAACACCGGAAGATTCTAGCGTGAATGCGCCCATGGATACTGTTGCTCAAAACATCGCCCAAGAAGAACTTAGCAGAGTGGATTCCCCTGATACTTCCGTACAAAATACCATGCAAGATAATCCCGCCGAGAAAGAACTCATCGAAGCTGCTGTAAAGAACACTATACACGAAGAAGGCTTTGGCGAGAAAACATCTATCGACACTTTTGCATACTGTACCACCCAAGAAGAGCCAATGGAACAGGATCCTACCGATGCTTCCGTACAAAACAACATTCAGCAAAATTTCGCCGAGAAAGAATTCCTCGATACAATTGTTACGAACACCATAAATGAAGAAGGTTCTAGCGAGAAGACATCTACTAAGGCTTCTATCGAGATCAGTAGTGATGATTCTAAGAGCTTTCCTGAACATTTTCCTCAGAGCCTTCCCGTGAGCTTTCCTGAACCCGTGGAAAACCTTCCAGATCACATTGCACTCGGATTTCCCAGCAGGGTGAAACTCGTCGAAGCTAGATACAGTCGTCCCCGAGAAACAATGCACCAAGGATTAGGATTCGACAAAGCCAATGCAGAGGTTTATCTTGATAATATCATCAAGGCTGTAAGTAACGAGTCTTTTGGGTTTTCCCCTCGCTTCCAGTTATACCCATTATCTCTTCAGAATCTAAAACTAATTGCAAACCTTCCCAGAATTTCGCCGACGAAACCTACGAAGGAGGAAACGCTATTGTCGACACCGCCCGATTGATCGTCGAAAATGCAGAAAAACACCTTTTCGCGCATGTCAATTCTTTTGCCAACGGAAGGCGCAATTTCAAAACAGTTGAATTTTGGCAACACAAGGTTTACATGATCGGGCAGTTGATCTACGACTCCTTGATGCGCCATGAATTGACGCCCATTCGACCCGGCACGCTTCAGGCTTACATGTCAATGCTTGAGCGGAGGTTAGATATGAAAAAGAGAGCTAAGAAGAGAGGTAAACATGTGTTTCAGCTGCTTTATATTCAGCTTAAGCGTATTAATGATGGTAATCGCGTAATACCGGTTGCTGAGCCACGTGGTCGTAAGAGGAGAAGGTCTAACGATTCTGCTAACTAGAACCTCCATCACGAGAAACAACATTCTTATTGAATTCCTGGAGGAGTGAGCACTTGCCGAATTCCTGTCCTGGGGCAATCGCCGTGAGATGATTCACAGTGAGGGGGTTACTGGAATGGCATGGGAGCTTTGGGTTTGGTTTTTGATTTGGACACAGTTCGTTAGATTGTTCCTTGGGGATATTAGGTTGAGAACGGAGGGTTTGGAGGTCTCTTGGAAAGTTTCTGAGCTTTCCTCTGCATATACATGGATTTCTCATTACTCTTGTACTTCTTGGACAATTGCAAATATCACCCGAAACTAAATAATACTTTTAAGGCAGGTGTACCCTCGAAATTCTCACGTTGAGTGGTAGAGAAACTGGCACACATTTTGGACAATATGTTCCTGATGGCTCCTTTAAACTTCTAAAATCGAGATTCCGTAGAAAGTAGTGTAATGCGAACACATTAATGTGGTGACTGTACACAAATTTTCCAATTCCGAGAACGGCAACACAACATGACGATGGCGCTACTGCACCTCCAAGGTTCAACAATCGTCGCTTCCTCCCACACTTCCTTCTCGCCGTGTCCTAAAAGGAGGGGTACATTAATTACTCACTACTTCATGGGAACATCCACGCCAAGGTCTTCACATAAACCTCCCCTCCTCTGATCTCGAACTTAACACTTCCAACACTTGCACATTCAACCCACAAGTACAAAAGTAAACCTCACAACCCACAGACAACTCCCCATCCAAAATCCAAGCCAGAAACAGAAATCAAAATGCCCAACTTCCCCAAACTCATCCCCGCTTTCACGACCCATGTAAGCTCACCTCAACCCCTCACGTTCATTCCAGTTACACAAGCCCACCTCACCAAACTCCCCATAAAGCACCTCATTCTGTATCTCCGCCTCCATTTAGAATGAAAATAATGAAATAAAATCCCCATTGATCCCAAAATAAATAAACAAAAACTAACAAACCCCCTAGATCGTAATGGACCCCAGCATCGCAGTAGGATCCGTCTCAAAAGGCGCCCCCCTAACAATCGTCCCCTTCGGAACAACCGAGTCATTTCTACGTTCCGAACCCGATTACCCCATTAAAATCGATGCCATCTTCGAACACGGATCAGATTTCATTCGTCAGGATCCTGACGGGAAGCACCTTGTATGTCTTCTTTAATCATGTTTTTCTTTGCATGGTGTTGAAAACCCACTGCCAATCGCAAACCAATTCCAACAAACCTTTCTCTTATCGATGCTAACCTAACCCCCACCAGCGACTCGACGTAACGAGCGTCCTAAAAGACAAGAGCGGTGCCCTCATCAGCTACAAATACAGCGGAATCATCACCATCACCCCAGAAATCGGTGCAGTCCTCACAGACTCGCCAGATGCGAAGACCACCGCGTTTGGCAGCATCGGTAAGTTCGCACTTAACACCTGTATTAGAAGAAATACTAACAAGGGAAATTTTCAACAGCAACTCATATCCTCTTCGAGACCGGCAGTGAGGAATTGAGAGCCCTCGAGCACAAAGTTTATGTTGGAAGCGGTCATTTCGTCGTTGAGAAGGGAAAGAAGAATGTGGTTGAGTACAAGATCAGCGAAGTAGTTGCTTAAACAACCTGCTAGAAGCACGGAACATACATTGTTGTGGCTCACGGAAACGTGGTCATTTTCTTGCTAATGGAAATCGGCAATCATCATGAAGCACGTAAAGGAAACCATTTTCATTGCTCATAGGAAATCGTCAATCATCACAAATAGATGATGGCGAATATTTTTATTGACCTGTAGACTCGCTGAATCATGCTCAAATCCTCATAATAATCTCTCTTCTATACTCTGCAAAAAAATGCGCGTGTGATCTGTCCCTTATTGAAAAAGAAGAAAGAAAAACGCCAGGTAAATCCTTCAAAAAACAAGGCGATATTCGCTTTCCGGAATCATGCAAGAATTCACTGAATCCATAATATCAGTCCATATGACATATTTGAGAAACATCCTTCCTCCGTTTCACTGCCATCCATCAATCATAACTCCAGCTTAATGAAATTGTCATGCAAAGCAATCCAAGTACAGAATGTTCGGCTATGAAGTACCAGCAAGTTGGAGTAAACGCTCGCCAGCCTTGAGATTCGCGCAGGCGTATGCTCGTGACTCCTTTGGGAAAGTTCCGTTGGCGGCCCAGAGGTCGATCAATGGCTGCATTGGCTCGAGCTCTTGTGGCTTCAACATCTCAATCTCGGTGGCGGTGAGAATGAAATGACTAAAACAACTGTTCAATGGTTTCTCAAGACTCAAGTGATAGAATGGCTCAATGAAGTGAGACCAGTAGAGATGAGAATAAACACGGAACATTTGGCGGAAAATTGTCTGACAGACTTCCTGGAAATCTCTTGGGAATCCACTGCTCTTTCCAATCCAGTCGCCAGGGCCAGCAAGCTGGGAGAGGGAGGCGTTCAAGGTGGTTGGGCCAGCTGGGATTGGGGTATATGCACCAGGGGTATCAAGTCCACCAGAAGCGTATGTAGCACTGGCAATCGCAGGTCCACTGGGGTTTTGCGAGAATGAAACGCCAGCAGGATCAGTGGGGAAGAGGTCGGTGTTGTCAATCTTTCCGGAGATCCATCTTTGCATGAGAGAAATGTACTCGTAAGCAGGCACTTCGACTGGCTCTCGTGCGCTGTTCAACCACGTGAACGAGTGATTACTGAGAGGAATGTTAGATTTGGAACATCAAGGGGTGGTTCTCAGATGACTTCAACTTACTCGCCAGCTGACATTCGAGGGCATGTTTGGGGATTGCAAATAGAGGTTCCATCTTTCTCATCCTTGTCGTGAACAACTCGGACAAAGTTCCAAAGGTTGCGGTAGTGCTCCACAACTGTTATGACATGATCAGCGGAAGAATAGAAAGTGAGCAACTGAGATTCACATACCTTGATGAGCAATCCACTCTCCACGTTCAACGGTCTTGGGTCGAGCTGACAAGGTCATGAAGTTTCCCTTGACAATGTGCTTGGAATAGGAATCGTTCAACCATAGAGGCTTCGGGCGAGGGAGGTTGTAGCAAGCGAGGGGGTCGTTGGGGTCACCTCGGCTAGAAACGCTGCTGCTGGAATTCTCCATAGAGAGGGTTGAGGAGAGAGATGGAGAATTTGGAAGCGGAGGGACTCTGGGAGCTAGATTGGTTGAAGATGCGCTGCCTTGCGAGGTGCCTGTTGGTGATGTTGGCTGTGCTCCATTGGGCGCTCCAGGGCTTTTGGCACCGCCATTCTTACCACCACCTCTAAAGCGTCCACTGCTGTAAGAGAAGATCTGTTAGCAAAGGTGCAGGTACGAGATGGGCTGAACAAAGAAAGTGGTATCGCCAAGCGCAAGTTGAAAGTAGTCATATCGGACAGGAATAGAGGGGATGCCAACCGCTCTAGCTCTAGTTCTAGTTGGTCCAAACCATAGGTGATTGAATCCATGATTGCAGGTGGAAAGGTTTCAAAACCAAAATGAATAAACTTATTTTGGCAAGACAAGGTGAAGATGAAAGAGCGTCCGATCTGTACGAATCGGAAAGGTGAGGGTGCGGTGCAGTGTGAAGGGTTTGAGGAAGAGCACGAAGGTGAACCCGACTTTCATGTGATCTGCCTCCAACTTTGGAGAGGCAATGGAAAGGGAAAGACAGAGACAGCGGCAGCAGCTGAGGAAAGACAAAGCCACAGGCAAACATCTCTCACTTCCCAAATTCAGTTTCGACATCGGCACCTCCTTCAACAGCACAACCATCACTACAAAAACAGGGGCAGAGTGAAGCAACAATGCCAAGACTTGAAAAGGCGGCTCAGCGCTGGAAAGGGCAAAAGGGCACCTACATTCCAGAAAATAGGTTTGACATGCTGCGAATTAGGTTGATGGGCTTTATAGGGCGGGCTGGGAGAAGGGCGCTAAGTTGTACGCCGCTATTTAATTCCGAGCTTTTATGTTGTGAAATGGACTGCGTGGACTTGCGAGTTGGATTAGGAGACAGAGACAGCAACTTGAAACCAGCAAGTTGCCCGCTCCAACATCTGCCATACCTTAGCGCAGGCAAAAGCGGTGAGACTTCACGATCTTCTTTGGAATATTGCCGAGGCCGCTTTGGTAGCCTCAAGTATTTTGTACACAACACGCACGCCGCCTTTACTCGCTTTGTAAATTCACTCGGCTTGACTTGCCCCTGCCGTGAAGCGCTCTGCTCTAGCCAACAGCCTAACTTTGCTTCAACTCATATTTCCTATTTATCTCGCGTGGCATCTGAACCCTCGCGATCCTATCAATTGACTAGGACGTCAACTATCACGTCGACTATCAGGCGAACACTGCGCGACAACAAGTCCTCGCAAAAGACATCTTCTCCGCGCTCCCAGTGCGACGCGCCTGGCCTCAACTTTTTGAGATTGAACTCAGCCTGATCAGCACAATTACACCGACAAAGACGAGCAGCATGGCATCATCCGAGGACGACGTTCTTAACAGCGAGCCAGACCTGGAAGATGACCTGTTTGGGGATGAAGATGTGGACGAAGAGCCCATGGTCCAGAAGTCGCGGCAATTGAGCGACGACGAGCTCGACTCTGGCGACGATGAGGATAGACAAGACCGCCGACCCACCCAAAAGTCGATTTATACAGAGTTAGAGGGAGCGACGGAAGATGTTGGGATAATGGAACAAATCGTTTACAGGCATCCTTTGCCAAAACCTTCGGACGATGAGGTGAGTTGCGAATCAGCATTTGCATCCGGTAGCTTACACTAACCCACTCCAAGTTCAATTCTTTGAGACTGCCAAAATTTCTTGCAATAGAGCCTTATGCATACACGCCAGAAAACTTCACGATCCCAACGGCAGACCACCATACAGATGCTCGATCTGCCAACTTCTCTGCCAGCGCGACAGCTGCCACAACTATGCGCTTTCGTAAGGACCCAGCTGGACATCTCGAAAGCAACACCCTGATTTACAAATGGAGTGATGGAAGCACAACATTGTGTGTGGGAGATCAACATTACGAGCTAGAGACGAAGCCCCTTGGACCTCCTAAAGACGAACCATACCGGGAAGTTCTGGATTCACATTCTTATATCGCAACACCTTCGATGGCCGCTCAATTACTCAATATATTCGGCCACATGACAAACCAATACACAGTGAGGCCGAACAAAGATATTGAAGATGATGCTTTGGAGAGGCTGCAGAAGAGTCTAGCTGCCGCTGCTCGTGGAAGCGGTAAAGGCGACGATAAGAATGGCCCTGAGTTAATCACGAATACAGAAGACCCAGAACTCCAAAAGAAGAAAGCAGAGTTGGCAGAAAAAGAGAGAATGAAGCTCCAGCGAAGACGCGAAACAGCTGCTGAGAAGGCAAGCATACCAAGTGGACCTGGGCGAGGACGTTCCGGTGGCTTGACTGTGGATGATTTGGAGCGGGGAGGAAGCCGAAGAGGACCTGCAGCCGGTCGAAAAGCAGCCGGGACGAAACGACCAAGGCGCAAAAACGATGATTATGATTCGGATGAGGATATGGGTCCCCGAGGCCGAGGAGCTAGAGAGGACGAATACGACAAGGAGGATGATTTCCTTGCCGACAGTGACGAAGAAATGGAGGTACCCGACGACGACGATGAGGAGGAGCTTCTCGACGAAGACAGTGAACGTGAGGAACCAAGGGCAAAGAAGCAGAAGAAGTCAAAACCAGAGGAGACGAGTGATGCGGACGCAGAGGCCGATCTTGACGACGATGAGGTACCAGCACCAGCTGCCGAGCCCTCAGGAAGAGCAAGAAAGCGGAATATCATTGATGATGATGATGATGATGACGATGAGTAGAAGCGCCCTTTGTTACTTAGAGCAGTCTTCTCTGTCTTACAGGCTTGCAATTGTAAGATTTTGAGATATCAACTTAGGATCTGTGTATCATAGGAGGCGAAATTCAAAAGCGAATATGGTTGCTTACCAAAATGAAAACCTACTAATCTAACCATTCTGTCTGAATCCTAGTCTTGGGTGTTGCATTATGATGTTTCTTTGGGTTATTTTATCCTGCCTTTTTGGCCCGCGGAATTTTAGTATTCTTATGTACCTTTTGTTTCCTTCTGAGATGGGCTGTGAACCTTTTCGTTCGTTCAAGGGTGGCCCACTCGAGCGTCCCTGAACCCGTTCTGGGTGGAGGAAATATGTTTTGCACTTATCTCTGAAGTCTTGGGGTTGAAGTTGGCGAGTGCCTTTTTCCCCCCCTCTTTTATCCTGGCTCTGTTTAATATCTTTATTGGGGTTTCTGTTCTGTACTTGGAGTGTAGCGACGGAGAGGTGGATTTTAGTAAAGATCCCAGATAATCCTATTGTCTCAAGTATTCTGGGACATCATGAAATATTGTTTTCTAAGGCTGGGGGGAAATGAGGAGTATATCCTTTAGTTCTCCTAGTCTGTCTGTAGATTGTTGCATCGCTCCATGTGTCTTTGGTTCTCCCAAGTTTGTGGCGCAATCATGACTTAGCATAATCGCTTTTCGGCTCGTGGTCTATCGAGAAACAAATATTTTCTTTCAAAATTTCCAATGGAATGGCTATGGATATTTTGTACGGATGGCTATACTAAATTTCAACTTGTCTTGATTTTTAGGAGGAGGATTAGGAGTGATCAGACGATGGTAGCTTTTCGTAGGAAATAGGCCATGCAGTGCTTGTTACTATTGTCTTTTTGATTTCTCTTCTTTCTCTCTTTTTTCTCTGGGCTGATATGGCTGAACAAGAGTCCATGAGTTGGCCGCTGGGAAATGCTGACTTCCACGAATTCTTCCGGGCCCCAGATTATGTCTCTGGAGATCACTTCGTCTAGATTGCGGCGGAGGAAGACTTCATAATTGTCTCCCAACATCGGAAGCTTATTGTATGTTGTTGGAGAATATTCCTCAAGCTTCATTGTGAGAAAAGTACGATGTATGACGATGGCAGATTCTTGAGCTAAGAAAGTTTGATTCAGCTAAGACCTAAGACCTTTTCTGAAGCGTATGGGAGATACCCAATACCAAATACCGGTTTGAACTCCCCTTTAAATGTTAAGCTTACCCCGCTTCAAAGGTATGGTGGAGTGGGCCCCACTCAGATTTGGAAAGGCTACCAACTATTATCAGCTGTTTATTTCAATCTAGAACATCCACATGTCTTGTGGCTGCATACTGTACTGCACGTTTATCCATTGAAAAGCCTCCGTTCTACTGGTTCCTAGAGCTATTATGTTTGACTCTTTTTGATGGACATGACTTGAGCCAATTGTATGTATCTTGTAGATATGAAGTTTGTGGTGCAGGTCACACAAAGTGTGGGGTTTACACAAGACTGCCCATTTCACATTTGGCTCTTGTCTATATAGTGCCTCTCTGCTCTTTGGATCCAATCTGATCCTGCTACTCATCAACTACCCAAACATTCAAATAGCAACCCAACAAGATCTTTGGACTATAACCACCCTCAACAATGGACGTCATTCACCTTTCAACTTTCCCCCTTCCCCGAACCCAGCAAGCTGCAACCATAGCTGATCTAATGGTTGATTCATGCGCTACTGGTTCTCCAGTATGGTTCCACTCTCCGAGTTCCTCTTCTATTATTGGGAACAAACAATGCCACAAAACAGTTGACTCTGTGGTTGCCTATCAACAGTGCTCTTCATGTGTTTCTTGCAAGAAACTCTAGTGCAAATGACATGCAGAAGTTAAAATTGGCTAGAGGTATGCGCGAAGACCATGAAATCATTTCCACGCTTGCTAAAATGTTTCTCACTATTTTGAGGTGCAACATTTCATCGTTGAAAGCAAGACTGACACCACTTCTAGTATTAGAATGACATTTTGGTCTCAGTGTCTGAGATGTTATTCCCAGATCTATTGGTAACGACTCTGTAGTGGGCTACCAAGAAGATATGGAAGCTGGTTCCCATTGAAAAAATGTACACAAATTTCTGCTTTCTGACCACACAGCCTTCAATTTCCTAACTTACTGCCTTTAAGTCGTTATATGGAGTGTCGGCAAGTTTGAGCAAGGACACCAGCTGATAGGAATTTTCGATCAAATGGAAATCTTTCTATCCATACGGCCCTTCGACCAATCTTTCCAAAAACTCCGCTATAGACATCGCTAAAAGACTACACCTGCGTGTGATATGAATCGCCACATCTAAAACCGTCCATAACAGGTCGAAAAACCTTTATAGCTTCCCAAAACATCTTCATGAAAAGGCCATGAATAATGCGGATGAACGTCATTTATCCCATCTCCAAATTTTCGCTCAAATTTGAAGCCCCCACAAAAGATTTCAGCATCTCGTCCCTCAAAAACCTCTTCTTTATCATCATCCAGCGTCAAGATATCTCTAGATTCCATGATTTCATGAGCCTCCGACATGTAGATACTATTCATTCTGGTGGTATACACGTCTCGGATGGTGTCAAGTCGTGTCCCCTTCAAAATGCCTGGTATAGATTCAGGGAGCCGTCATAAAACACCCCCTTTTCAGGGATCTCTTCACAATCACCGCCATCTCTCGGTTGAAACCAACCGTGGATATCGCAGGTATGGAGATGACGCAGGGTCAAAAATATTTTCTCGTATTTGCAGACGAAATCGAAGTCTTCGTCATCCCAACAGCGAGTATTCAATGCGTTTATCTCGATGTAAAGTTCTTCCAGAGACGGGGGTAATTCCAGAATAAATTTGTACAGAGTCTGGGTATTGTTAGCTTGGTAGATAATTCTTGAATTTGCAGCTTTTGCGTACTTCTTCGTAACCTGCGAGCCTCTCACCTTCGATTCCATCGTCTTCGTCTCCAATTCTCAGATACTTGAGACATTTCAAGTTCTGGAATATCTTTCCTATCTCAGGGGAGAATATGCATCCAATGTTTTGTATAGAGATACTTTCAATGAAAGGGTGTAATTCTTCGAGATTTCTTTTCAGAAACTTCTGGCCCTCAAGCGGCGCATCAAATTGTGTCAACTTCAAAGATTTTAGCTGCGGCATCTTGTCACAAAGTCCGAAGAGCAAATCAAAGTCACCTTGTGCCCATGTGAGGTTTGGTGTAGGGATATCAAGGGACTCTAGAATGTCTACGTATCTTTCGACAAAAGGAGCGTAGTATCGCGCTGAAAAATGGTCGTAGTTGAAACTGTTGTTTCCCACCCCAAAATGGCGGAGAGAGGTGAGTCTGGATGAAGTGTTGTCCTTATAACTTTCTGGATATTTATCGGAATCACCCGTTGTCTCGAAGTGAATGTCGAGTGACTCTAAAATCGGACAGGTCTTTTCCACTACTCTCATAAAAAAGTCCAGGTATCCCTCCAGAACCATGTCCTCCTCATAATACTCTATCGGTACAGTCCATGCGAGCGTTCTTAGTGAGGTCGTGGCAGGATTCCATATCGTTCCAAAATTAAGGAAATACGCGTCCAAGTTGGTGAGTTGAGAATATAAGGGCAAGTTTGCAACGATATGGTTCCCAAAAGGGTTGTTTGTGAGAGATGCTTCCCGAATGCTTGTCATGTTGGCAGCAGCTTTTTGCAGCAACTCTTCACTAACATCCGGGACCATCGTGGCATCGCAGTATTCCTGCTCCCACTGCTCCCATCGACGATGAGAGCAGTTACTAAAATAACGAACGCTGGTGCCTAATTGGGGATTCCTTTGTATGTTGTCAGATTGAGTATTTGACATCAAGTAGGTGATTTTGACTCAGCTATAGCCGTTAGAAGTTGAAGCTGTCGTTTGAGTGAGGCATCCTCATAGAGCCTCCTCGTCTCGAAATCCACATTCTTGTACAGGATCGGGGTGACGCTTTTCCAAAATGTTCGGCAAACGAGACTCACGTTTCGGAGGCTCTTTTTGGGGAGGTAGGATACGATCTCCTGGATCACTTCGGTCGGCAGCGAAGGTACGGTCATTTTATGGGATTAAGAATGAATTTGATTTTTGGTTGAGGGAGTTCTCTCGGTTTTATGAGGAAAGAAGGAGCTACGAAGCAAATTCCGTGATTGGTTGGGTCGTTCGTTGGAAAGTGGAGATCCACCAACAGATTTAGGCAACCGAACCTTGGCATATAAAATCCATTTCACTATGAGCCGTACAAGAACCACGGATCTATTATGAAGAAATGAGAAATTTTAAATATCAGCCGAAAAGTGTGATGGATTACCTTCATCGAGTTTAGTGATTGTTTTCTTGATCACTGGATTCACCAACCTCCACGGAAAGAGAGATTGTCTGAGACAGGGGTATAAACATCATTCCAGGAACATTTTTTTGAGTATGCTATAGAGGACTGATATACAAAGATATTTCTAAAGGGAGAAGGAGCTGGGCTTTGTGCTGCTATGTTGAACGATTAGCATACCAACGTTCTCGCAATCCTTGTGTCTCTCAAGAAATTACCTACAGACCAAATAAAACGATAGCAAATCTCAATTAGACAGACTCACTTCGCTTGTCGCTTTGCATTAATCTCAACCTCTTTTTAAATGCTCTTCCTACTTTTGACTGCCTAGGTTGTGGTGGGATGGGTTTGTTAATTGAAAGGCTGGGAAATAATTGAGGGGCTGGGAGAATTATTTCTGATAGGTCGGCATTTGGAATGCATTTTAGTGGATGGAACCTCGACTTTGGAAGTTCCAGGGGCAGTCACAACCTTCATAACTATATATCATGAACAAATGAGGTGAGCTGAGATTTCTGAGCTTCCACTTATTCTTTGCTCGCTAAGTTTGGTTTACCCGTGACTATATCACGATGGAACGTTTCCAAGATCAGGAGCAAGCTTATCTGGATATATCCATTCCATATTAAACTCGCCCGCAGTATGGTATCTAGTATAACCAAATTATATACTTGATCGATTCTGTCTAGACATACTCTAAATTCGCTATAATCAACCTCCATAGTTTATTTAGATAACTAAACTATTCAAAATTATCTAAGATATTTATATTAAGTAAATGTTACACAGATAAGTACTTAGAACTCTATACTTTAAGCTATTCGGGTCTCTAATTAACTACTTTAATTAGTCTAATAATCTCAAACAACTTGATTTGATAGCTTAACTTACCCGACTCACAACTTAACACTATAAAGTAACATTGTCATTCATCAATTCTGCAATTGGTGAATAAAGCATACCATATCCATTGACAAGTGTATGGGCACTCCTTTACTATTCTACTCTAGACAAGCAGACATTATATACCGCTTCAACGAAAGCCAACGGGTTTCGCTAGCCTATGGACGCTAAAACTTTACAGCAAAAAAAAGTGATACCAAGTGCTTTAAAAAGTGGTTTCTCACTATGTAAAATAAGTTATTTGGTGTTTAAAGTATGAATATTGTGAGAATATCACCTTGGCACAACAAACCCATCGGCTTACAACGCTCTGTTTCGAAAGCGCGAACAATTTTACGAGTTTTGGGGGAACTGAGACCGGTTCAAGACAGGTATCAATTTGTTTTATTGGTGTCTAGCGAGAGTTTCCCCGGAAAGGTGTCACATCAATTTACCAGCTTTCAAGCGTCACCAGATAAAGCGCGTTTCTCGATATCTTAAGTGAGAGTATTGAAGAAATAGTGCGTCAGACTACGACAAAGAATCAGAAAGAAACCCAGGCAACAGAGATTGCCTTGCTTATTGCTTTTACTCCTCGTTACACATACAGAGAAAGGATTGAACCAAGAAATTGTAAGTAAGGGGGTTGGTTTAGCTAGACAAGCTATCCCATATCTAAAATTATCCTCACAACCACTCTAGCCTGACTAGCTTAGAGGGTCAAACTGTGGGCTTTTTAATTAACCTCTGCTAGAAGAAGGTTTTGACTTCCAGTCTGCATTTTCGTACTGCATATAGAACTTTGGTGCATTATGTTGAATAGTGACCTGCATGTACAACACCAAGATTGTGGCAATCCCCCATACTTGATTTTGAGGAATTGGATGAAAACAAAAGCAGGCTATATAAACTAGTGTAAGACCCCAACCACAGAATCCCATGACTGGAATTTGATCTTCCACTCCCTAATTATTGTGAAGAATCCAAGATAATCCCAAAACCTCTTATTTTACTTCTTCAATTTACAGGTATACAGTGAGTTGCGAGTTAAGCTTGAATTTGCCCACTTTTTTTGTAAACCGAGCTTTTTGAGATTTTCCCCCTTTTTAGGTACTCTTTTACCTATTAATTAACAACAACATATGATATACTATTTATAAGAAAGAAGAGGCTTATATCTCCCCTTATACTCTATAAACTTTATAGGACAAAAACAGACAATTTTATATCTGTCTTGATTTTTATAGGGTCTTGGCATAGCCTGTCGACCTTACAGGGGCAGTGAAATTTTTTTCAAGAAAAGGGGTTATT